>JAGFZM010000076.1:417927-431463 GCA_017657215.1 Limnothrissa miodon
GTATAGTAGGGTTGTGTATTTTAGTAGGGTGGTAGTATGGTGTATAGTGATGTTTAGTATGGTGGGGTATATATTAGGGTGGTGTAGTGGTGTGTATAGTAGGGTGGTGTGTATAGTAGGGTGGTGTACATGTTGGGGTGGTGTATACAGTAGGGTGGTGTGTATAGCAGGGTGGTGTAGTAGGATGGTGTATATTAAAGGGTGGTGCATATGGTAGGGTGGTGAGGTGGTGTGTATAGTGTATAGTAGGGCGGATCCCATGAAAGATGAAACATAAACAGTATTGTTTTTGACATTTTTACCTTCAATTTCACCCTTTGAATATAAATATGATTTCAGCAACCACTGGAATCTTGAACCTCAAAGTCAAATGATAACCTCAGAGCAAGGTTGCCAAAATAAAAAATAAAAAATACATGAAAACAGTGCCCCCCATAGAGGTGACATTTATTTAGTGTTTTTTAACTTCTGACCTTTGAATTTGACTTCACAATATAAATATGATTTTGGCAACCAATGGATTCTCGAATCTCAGAGCCCATTAATATCATCTAGTAGGGTTGCCAACTTTTAATAAAAAAAAATGACATGAAAGAGGTGAACTGTACCATTTATTTGTTGTTTATTTATTTGTTTTCTTTTTTTTTTTACTTTACACCTTTAAATTTGACCTTAAAAAATAAATATTATTTTGGCAACCATTGGATTCTGGAACCTCAAAGCTCACTACTAATAACATCTAGCATGGTTACTAACTTTTTAAAACGAGAGGCATTAAAAATAGAGCCCCCCACAGAGTGTGACTATAAGATTTATCTATGCAGGGGTGATAGCGGGTTGGCATTCCTGCGCCTGAACTTTTTTTTCCTTGTCCACGAGTTGAGAGATACTAACGAGATGTATGCAACACACTTAACTTGTTGGCCCCCGGGCCCAAATATATAAACGGCCTATGAATAACCCTGATCTACTGTACATATTTTCATATTTGCAGTATTATTCAAGAAACAGCTGAATTTTCTTCTCAAATTGCAACTGTCAACAAAAAATGTAGTTAATCTAAATTAAACTAATATTAAACCATATCATATGGATATAGGGATGCACGAATAACCTTTATCGCATCAACATTGAGGTTTTAACTCCCGCAATAACCTAACCTCAGGAGTCTGAGGTTTTTTCCCCACCTCTGACATTTGAGTGACATATTAGCCAATCAAAATGGCAATTCCAATGAGCCACGCATGCGCATAATTGATTATAAGCTGTACCAATAATGAAAAAGAAAACCCACCCAAAATGCATAACGCGAGAATAAAGCTGGATTTATACTTCAGCGTCACGTCGATGCAGACACCGTCGCTGACGTTTTTGATTTACACTTCCATGGTCGATTTATACTTCTGCGTCCACGTAATTGATACGCGTGCCAGTTCACCGCCACAACACTAGGGGGTTGTCGAGTTTAGAAAGGGTCCTTTGTCTTTGTGCTTTCCGGTCGCGGTCTGTGGAGACCAGGGGGTCAGGATTTGTGAATTTAGCTTCAGCCAATTAGCATGCCACTTCCTCGTCGCCATTTTCCATAAATTACATCAAATCCGGTACCATTTTCCAAATGCTGATTGGTGGGTGACCAAAACTCGGCACATGCACGAGTTTAGTGTTTGGCACGAGCTCCATCGCATGTTCATATTGATAATAATTTATTTATAGTAGACGCCTATCAGGAGACGCCCATTCTGTAGAAATGTTCTTGTTGAAACTTTGCAAACGGCACCAGAAAAGGTCGCTTCAGCCAACCAATCACACTAACATAAACATTTGGGGTGGGCATGAAGTTCATGGGAGTGCTGCTAAAGGCAGGGCAAGAAAACAATTCAACGACCAATTCCTCGTTCAACTCGTTCTTGCCCCATACAGTGCAATTCGGCTAAGCATACATCCATGCTAAAATATCAAGGTGAAAGTCATCATAGCTTGTGTAGTAAAGACGCAGCTCCCATATTGTTTTTAAGTTAAGTTGCTTTTATGTTAAGTCTCAACGCAGCACGTTGACACCGACAACAGCCAACCACATTCTCACCTGTGCTCCTACTTTTAGTTGTAACACTGTCTCAATTTGAATTTGGGACCCAAGAATTCTGAGCAATTTCGGGTCGCTATCCACAGCATCAAACTGATGTAGAGCACCTGAAAAGAGAATAAATAACAGAACAATGTAATTTCATTTAGGACCTATGAGCAAATGCTCAAAAAGTCAAAGTAACATTCTCTTCAAATTTTTCTTTTTAAAATTCATCTTATTTCATGTCATTATGATTAAACTGGGGTGAGCATAAACGCTTCATTTAGTAAGACCAATGCTGCCTAGTCCTTCCACTACATATGACATTTTGACTAGTCAGGTAAGCATTCAAAGGATAAGGTTTCTTAAGGTAGCCAGTCTCCATTGATGGGGTTGACATGGAATACCTTGGAAAACATCTTGACAAGAAACTGAACTAAGCATCTAATTCTGATGCACTCTAAAAGAAACGGCAAAGCAGGTCCTATTTCATGAGGAAGTTGGGGTCCTTCAATGCCAGCAGTAAACTCTACGCTCTACCGATCTATCATAGCGAGTGTCTTCTATGTTGTTGTGTGCTGGAGATGCTAGACATCTGGACATCTGGACAGACTGGTGAGGAAAGCTGGAGGCACTGACTACAGTAGAAGGTAAGGGAAATAAACATCCTAATCTTGCAGAATGCATTGTTCAGAACATACTACCTTTCCATACTACATTACTACCTTTCAAGGTCCATCATTTTTGGCCGATTTCATTTACCCCTTTTTTCTCAGAATGTATAAGTAAACCAGAGACTCCCTGCCACAAATTGTAAAGATCGCAAACTGTGAAGATTTCCCTTTTGTTCATGTGCATTTTTAAGATTTAAATGAGCTGCTTGTATTTATGCATTTAGCAAAAGCTTTTATTTAGCCAACTTACAAAAAAGCATTAGTAATTAAGCAACATGGAAAAAATCCAGGGATGGGAGTGCAGAAGAAGTGGAGTCAAGTGTAAAATGAGATGAATAAAGTAGGAGAGGACGGGGTGGTGTTGGTACCAGCTATGTGCTAGGACTCAAGGTTCTCTTTGTATAGCTGGGTTTTCAAAAGCACTTTAAAACACCCCTTGTTGGCTGCTTTTGGTAGTTCATTCCACCAGCATGGAACATGACCGGGTGAATGCCATTTTCAGCGCCTTAATGGCATAGGCCGAAATGTTTGTCAGGCTTCTCAGTACACCAAGAACTGTATTTTGGGAGTGCGGATTTCACATCCTTAAAGGCATCAGTCAGAGACAGGAGAGCCGTTTCAGTGATATGGTCGGGGAGAAGAATTTTATGACCCATTTGAAAATAACGCTTTCTTGAAAAGAACAAGAGGACATATTGGCCAATAGCTTTCATCTTGAGTTTCTTCTTTTCTTTTGAGTTTGGTGCTAAGCGTGTTTAATGCCACATCACTCTCTGCGCCGAGTGGCCTAGGCAGCATTTTCACCTCCGGTTTATTTGCTTAATTTATTTGCTATGACTAGAACTAGCATAGTTATTCCTTGACTTACTATGACATATACACCTTGACTTCCACACCACTGTAAGAATTTGACCTTACAATAAGAGGGGAGTGTTGTTCAGTTGTTAGATAAACTGGCCAGAGGTTCATGTGTTGTACTTAAGCCCCCCCTCAGCCCGCCCCAATACCCACAATAGACCAGCTCTTGGATGAAAGTAGTAAAACTGTTTGCAGACAATGATTCAAGACAGAGGAATAAACTAGGAAAAAAATCAAACCTGGTAATTGATGAAGCTTGTTCTCATTCGTAAGTTCCACATCATCTTTGTGTGTGCAAAGTCTGGTAGCCACAATGCCATCTTTCTCAATGTTGTGGTTGGCACTCTTCATAAGCATGTCAGTGATTTCTGTCGTTACTCTGAGGAACGTTGCATAACATAAATGTACAAGGATCTAAGGAAAACTTTGGTCATATTGAACAAACAGGCCCAAACAACCAGGCAGTTACAATCCTAACCTGCTATAAGACATTAGCACAACATGCTTGTACTCAGCCTCATTCACCAGCCATCACCAAAATTTGTTTAGATAAGTAAAGATTCTGGCACTAGGGTGGCATCACTGATGTTTTTTTTATGTGAATGTGACCTTTTTCAGTACCAACTTAAAGCAACAAGCCACCGTTTTTCAATATTGAACTTAGGCTATGTCCACATGTAGCCGGGTATTTTTAAAACCAAATATTTTTCCCCTACCGTTTATAAAATATTTCTATCCACATTACTTGATTTTGGCGCATATTGTGATGTTAGAAAACGCAAACCTCCGATTATCTCTGTCTACATGCAAACGCAAAAATGTTCACTTTGCCCGGAGTTTTTCATTTAATATTCGTTTTTGATGCGTTTTCATGTGGATGACCGGTCAAAACGAGGAAAAATATCTTTGGTTTAGCAGATTCCCAGCTACGTGTGGACGGGGCCTTAGAGAGATTGATGCATACCTGTCTAGTCTCTGTATGTGCACTCAGTTGCTCTTTCATGCGGTGCTACTTTATTGAATGAACTAGGCATCCCTAGCAACAGAGTTCAAACAGGGATGAAGTTAGAAGGGATCAAGCACATCCACGTCTTTCTTATTTACATGCGGTTACTTGAGTAGTTACATGTGATGGTTATGGTGACAAGAAATAAAACGTAGAGATTTACTAGATTTACTACAGTATGTATCAACTTGTTTGGAACATCAGCCTGCGCGCATTCTGCCATAGGCTCAAATCAGTCACTTGCGCGCCAAAAGCCCAGTTGCGTGCTCTAGGCGGAGCTCATGGAAAGTTTCCTTAAAGTTTCCAAAATGCTAGTCCTGCACTGCCTTGCTTGAATGGGAACGAGAGAAGCACGCAGACAGCCACACATTTATCGGTTCGTCCTGCGAGTATGACTCACACTCACAGACACCCCACTCTGCGCTTTGTTTGGACCGTGAGGCCTTTGGAGCAAATCAGCTATGCTTTCGCCGCAATGATCCACTAAACCGGGCGGTGATCATCAGGGTCACAAGTGATTCTGGGATCTGGGTTGTTCCAAGGAGTTCTACTGCGTAATCTTAAATCACACAACGGATTTCATAGTAGTTTGAGAAGTGCATAATTTCGAAATGACATCACTTTCAATGAGATCGTTTTTTGTGTGTGACTACAATCTTATCTTTATTTTTGCTCCCTGTCCTCCATGGAACAAACAGGCTAAGGTAGAAGGAGCACATTTAAAGTGTTTTTCGCTGGTTAAGAAGTGCTAAATTAATTATTTCTTATTTTTGTCATTGTGTAGAGTTTATGAATTCAATGAAATTGTATTGTTCAATTGTATTCGCAAACGTTTTGCGGTGGATGAAATATGTCAATGTGTTAATTGATTTGTGGTCTTACTTTGACTTTGATAGCTTAGCTTACAGGCACAGACGTTTAATCTTGTCATGTGATATGCCTATTCCAATTTAAAGTCATGGTTTGCACTTTCTGTCGACTACAACTGCTTTTTCATGGTTAATCCGAAAGTCCTTATTCCATGTTTTCCTGATAGCCACCTTGGCACAGAGACTGCCTTCATTTCGGGTTAGTAACGCCCCTGTTCCTAAACCCGCCTGGAATCCGAGTTAAGCGCTGTAGGAGGAGCAAGCACCTAAAGTGGAGAATACGCGCAGTACAAAGGCGCTTAAATGAAATCGCGTAGAAACAGCCTTACGCGCTTATCGGAGAATTCCGCCTAATATGAATAAATCAAAAGAATGAAAAAAATCTATTCAGTCCATCGGCCGTAATCCAGCATAGAAATTGACCAATGTGAACCATCCGGGACGGAAGGTTCCCACTGGCTCCTATTCTCCATCCAATCCCCTAGTCTCCCCTGCTCCTCGTCATCCCGCCTCATCCCTCTTCGCCCCCACCCACTCCTCCTCCGTCAACTCTGAGTGGCTAGTGATTCGCCTAGCAAGCCCAGGGGGATTAATTGTTGTACACTGAGGGGAGGTATTTGGTTTGGGGGGGGATGCTTTTTTCAAATCTGTCTCAGAGGCTCAAGTGATTTTCAGAAACGTAGACCCTAGCTTTAATGAGACCTAATATATTTACATACCGGTATCTTGATAAGCAGCATTAAAGAATTATTTTGGTTTTAAACAAAGGATGGTATGGTCCATTGGGCACCTTAAGCTACTTAAATTTAACAATAACAAGGTGAAAGCGGTTTGACATTCAATGAGTCTTTTAAAGGCATTATCTGGAGTGAAACAACACGTAGCTCTGTTGATTCACATGGCTATGTGCTATCGATAGGTATAAGAACGACAGATTTTCATGCACGGTAGACCGAGTAATGAAACGGCAGCCAGTGCTAACTGGTTAGGGCAGGTCCGTTTCGTTTTCATAAGCTCCATATGCTTAGCGTTAGCGGCCAGCTCAGTCTACGTTGTACCTACTGAATTCGGTCTACGTTGTACCTACTGCTGTTATTCTGATGCCTGTAGACACCATTCGACAGCCTCAGTCAACAGAGCTACGGGTTGATTCACTCTGGATAATCCCTTTAAGGATAAGAAGGTATTTATCTGCATATATCTGACTAGCATATTACCATAGCTCATTAAAACAGTTTTAAAGTTCTGCAATTAATTATAGTTGTCAGGCAGGCAGAGGTTCGAATCTACTTTTTCAAGACTATGACGGCCCTACAATACTTTGATAATTCTTTTTGCAGCCCAAGTTGTTTCAATGAGTTATTTGGGTTATTATCTTAGAATGCTAGTTCCATTGTGCAAACTTCCAATATATTTTAGGCTATGGCTTTGATCAGAGAGGTGCCTATGCTGCCTATGTATCCAACTTCATAGCATAGTGCATTTCTGCCTGTTACTTCATAGCATTTGTATTTCTGCCAGTTACTTGGAAAAGAGTCAGATGTAGAGCTGTAGCGCCAGGTTTGTTCATTATTTAAATAAAAATACTAAACAGTAAAGGTTACTATAAGCAGGGGTGCACATAACTGGTACGCATGAGCAGCAAAAATAACAATTGCGTAATGCCACTTGAGTTACTGAGCGTCTTTGCGTAGCCCACTTGACCGATCATCTCATATCAATCTTACACATGTTCAAGTCCAACTACTTTCAAAGATGTCTAAAAAACAACAGACATTAAGCAGTTTCCCCGCCTACAAAGAAACACCAACCGGCTTCAAGTGGCTTCAAGATGTGCAGTGGCTTGAAGCTAACGATGAACGCACTGAAATGTGGTGTAAGATTTGCTGCTCACACCCACAACAGATAAAACGGGTGCGTTTTTTAAAGGTTCAAAGAATTTCAACCATCCTTTATTTGACAAACACGAAAAGAGCAAAGAGCATACGAATGTGGTGCAAGCCATTGCTAATAAAAAAGAAAGTCGATAAGAACTGTCCAGTCGCCCAATTAGCAGATGGCGAGACTAGCCGAATGAGGAACAGCGACAAGCTCTGTGCAATATTTTTCTCCTCGCTTTCCATAAAGCTAAACGCGCACGTCCTTAGTCTTCCTATTCTGAGGACATTCCTTTATTAAAGCGGCTAGGAGTAAATGTTGGAGGTGCATATCATTCACGTGAAGGGGGCTCACGGGTTAAGCAAAGCATTGCTCACAGCATCAGTAGAGTGCGCCAAATTGCAGTCTGCTAAATTTTGGGGGCTGCTTTTTGATGGACCTGAGGACATCACAAAAACTGAGCAGGAAATCGATTATATTGGGTCTGTGTCGAACAACGGAGAATTTACCTCGGATTTTCTTGGACTGATTGAACTGGGTGCTGACCGAACATCGCAGGCCATAATAGACGGGCTTGTGAGACTTTTCCAGGACCGGCTTGGATGACTGGCCAACAATGTTGGTTGCTGTATGCACAGACGGGGCTGCTGTCTACGTTGGTCTCTACAACGGTGTTGTACCAAAACTACAACAGCTCGCTGCTGTTGGAGATTCCCTTGTGCACACACACTGGAGAACTGCACAAAATCAGCTGAACGGAACGTTCCCTACTGCGAGACATTTACTCAATGCGTGGTCAAGCTGCTGAAATTTTACTTGCAAAAAGGTGGAGCAAAAAAAAAATACTGTATTGAAGAAGCCGTGTTAAGAAAATGGAAATCGCCTTTGTGAAACTGGGTAAGTTTCATAATATCAGATGGCCTGCATGGAGGCATGAAACACTGTTAAAGATATCAAGATTGCTGCCAGCTATTAAAATGCAACTAGCTACAAGTGATAACAGTGACTTACAGCATATCTTCACAAAGCGTTTTCAGTGCTTTTTGTCACACAGGCAACATTTTGAAGACCACATCCATTAGGTTCCAGAAGGAAAAGCTGACTATTTGGAGAATGTAAGGATGACCTCATGGTGGCCACTGGACAGTTCACACTTATGCTTGATGATGATGAAGGCCACAGGGCACACAATGTTTCAAATGCTGATGCAGACATTTCCAAGAGAAACCTACTTAGGGGTTTATTGAAGAATTTGAAACCAGATATGACTTCAAGTCATGTGATAATTTCTTAGTATTTCATCCTTCAACATGGTCTCAGGGTATGCAAGATCTCCACAGTTTTGGAAACACAACAGTTGGCAGCATTCTGAAGAAATATGAGGCCATCTTGTAACTTGACAAAGACACCACTCTTACAGAATGGATGCGCTTAAAGCAGGCAGGAAAACGTCTGGGTGCCTCCTCCATGTATGACTTGGCCCAAATAGTAAATACAAGTAACCCAGATGCCTACTCCAACATCAGCAAGGTGGTTAGGCTGTCTTTTACACTGCCTTTAAGCAGTGCAGCTTGTGAGAGGGGATTCTCACATCTCAATAAAAAACAAGTACAGATCTCGTCCGTCACATGCTCGTCTCTCAGCCTTGATGAGTGAGTACCAAACTCCATCTTCTGGTACACACCGGAGTAATTCACTGGGAGTCTCTGGGTGCAGTCTCATGAACATTTATAGACATGCTTACTTTCAGCTCTCCAAATATCAAAACTGAAATCCTAATATTATAGATTTTGGGTTAAGCAATATTCTTCCATAGGCGCCCGTAAAGAACATGAGTGAGGACACTCTCGCACTAATGCAATGTTATGGAGAACGAGAACGACTGGGAGACAGCAGTGGAAACCCAACAAATACTTTATGGACCGTTGTCCTACAGTGTTGAGCCTGTCAAGTGTGAGAGAAAAGTTTCTTACATGGTGTCGGTAGTCTTAATCAGAGCCATAGTGATGCACATTGTAACATTACAGGCAAGCCATCATGTCATGATGCATTAAATGTCAAGTAAATGTTTCCTTATGTGATAGCCTATATTCCTCGTGATTTAATTAGCAATGCCCATCATCAGACAGAAAAGAAATGTACTGGAATCGCCCTCACGTTATGTTTGCCAGGCATTTGTGTGGGCTGTGCATTGAGGTAAACGTATTTTGGAGCTAAAACTAAGTACAGTACCTCTCAAAACTAATTAACACTAACGTAGTTCTTGCGGCGAGTTCCTCTCGTGGAGTAACGTTCCACCTTGCGGAAGTGAGAGGTAGCGGTTAAAAGTACAATTTTTTCATTATATATTCAAAAATGACCATACAAAACTAGGTTTGGTAGTTCTAATATTTATGTTTAATAACCACATTGTATTAACGCTATAACTTTTTAACCTGCAATTTACACTTTAAGACAAAAGCTAAGAAAATGTAATATTCACAAATAAAATTCTTATATTTTTTCTTAACCTTCTTCTTATGTTTTGTCCTAAGAAAAAAAAAAAGATAAATTGATATTCCCGAAAATAAATTTGATATTCTCGAAAATAAATAATCTAATTGAATTTAAACAGCGCAGTAACATCCTTGGGGGAGAAGAGTTTTCAGGAGTGAAGATGTTACTGCGCCGACAACGAAGGGCTCCAAAGTGTTCTTCCACCATACATAGTTCTCTTTGTTATCTGCTTAGAAAATCACTATGTTTTATTTTGTGTCACCTCAACCATCATAGATAACTATTCGAGTACCTGCATGTAAATAGGAAAGACGGGATGCGTTTGGATGCGTATGTATCCAATCGTCTAAATTAGGGGGAAGAACATATTTCAATATTGAAATACAGTGGCGTGTTGCTTTAATGTGTTTAGAAGAAAATTGAAGAATTTGGTTTACACAGACTTTTAAAGTTCCTGGGCTGAAGGCCCAAACAATAAACGGGGCTAATGATGATAAAAGTCAGCTTTGTCCTCCAATGGCTTGAGGACTCACAGGCCAGACAGATATGTGGAATTCAGCAAGTTTGGCCTTAGTTTTGTTTTTCTACGAGGCATGAGTCTATGTAACTCTGTAGTCATAATCTGCAGAAGAAAGCCAGAGCCAGACACTTATGGCAGAGATGGTGAAAAAAGGAAACTATGGCTTTAAATTTAAGATTACTGTGAGATGGCAGTGTGTTCGGATCAATTTAGCACGTTTGAGGGGTGAGGCAAAGGCATATGCTCTGATGGCTAGGTTTGGATGAAGGCGGTTCAGTCTGCCAAATCTTTTGGGTGTGTGGTGGTCTCTGATGTGGGCTATACATCCTCATGGGTGGGCCAAGTGATAACATTTTCAAACCATTCTCTGTAAACCCAAGAGATGGTGGTGTATGGAAATCCCAGTACATCATCAGTTTCTGAAATACTCAGACCATCTCATCTGGCACCAAATTAAATTTCCAAATTGGATATACAGGCTTTTATGTCCACCATGTGGCTGCTAGCGATGTCAATGAAAACTTAGAATAGCAGCTATACTGAGCCATTTTATAAAAACGGCAAACATGTCTGGCTTATGTTCATGCCTTATGTTCTTGCCTAAAGAGCTCTATAATTTCAGTCATCAAACATTGATTGCATGTAGTGCAAGACTACAAAATCCTGAATAAAATGACATAAAAATTATACCTGCCCACTCGTACAGCTTGCAAGAGCGAGATAAAAGTTTGATCTGTCTGCCGGCGCACCTCTTTCAATTCCATATTCACCTGAATGCACTTCCTCCAGCTTCTTGCCTGTATCGTCAAGAAATTTAGACGGACAGTATAGTAAGTACCACTACAATATTTGTTAAGTAGCATGTGACACCAGTCAATTAATTCCTTACCTGAAAGCAAAAGCTTGGTTTGTCTTTTCCTTTGCACACTGGTGGTAGCTGAAAGAAGTCTCCACACACTATTAACTGAATACCACCAAAAGGCTCTGTTGACCGTCTAATAGCCCTGAAAAGTCAAAATTATAGATTAGCCATCAATATGGTTTTACCAAATGACAATCAAAATTCTGAAAAAGATATTGGGTTAAATAAGCAGTTATGTTAAAATAATAATAATAAATAGCAGCAGTAAATAAAGATTAAAATTCTTTAAAACAAAATATTATGTTCATGCATTAGGTGAAGCAAAAAGCACATTATATTCTCTCATACAATTTAAACCGGCACTAAGCAACATTCTGTTTTTCTCTCTCACAAGCTCCCTCTAAAGACCGCTGTATTGCATTGCATTGCACTGCATTCTATTGGAGGCGGTCCGCGCTGCTGAACATTGCAAGTGCTGTATCTACCGCTATTGGCCACGGTGGCGCATTCTACACCGTTCGTTCGCCGTGTAATGACTAATTTTAGCATCCTAAACAGTATGAAACGGATTAAATGTTGCATAGTGGGCCTTTAAAGTGAATTTCAATAGTATTCAGTTTTTCCTGAATACAGATAAATACAGTGAAAACTCTGTATTAAGCCCCGTCCACACAAGTCGCTCCTCGCTACTTGCTGAGCGATAAAAGTCAATAGAATGTCAATGTGTTTCAGCGATGGAATGCCTGGACAGGCGAGGAGAGTACAAGCGATGCGATGTGGGCGGATTCAGAGATGGAATTATTTTAACTTTAGCGCGATGCGAGTAAACGATTACCAATCAGAATGCGGGATGCAGATTATTGACAGGCGGAATGAACAAAGTGTCCTAAGAGCACGGGTGTTCGAAAACCGTTAAAAAGTCTCTCTGTGAGTGGCGAGTGAGCGAGTAAACGAGTAGCGACGTGTGTGGACGGGGCTTTACTTTTAAACCGGGGCTAAGCAACATTCTGTTTTTCTCTCTCACGAGCTCCCTCTAAAGACCGTTGTATTGCATTGTATTGCACTGCATTCTATTGGAGGCAGACCGCGCTGCTGAACATTGCAAGTGCTGTATCTACCGCTATTGGCCACGGTGGTGCATTCTACACCGTTCGTTCGCCGTGTAATGACTAACTTTAGCATCCTAAACAGTATGAAACTGATTAATTAAATGAAAAATGTTGCATAGTGGGCCTTTAACTACTATAAAAATAACCGCAATGGCTGTCATTTGAACAACCCTCAGAAAAAAAAAAAAAAAAAAAAAACATGGCGGACAGTAGCGGTGAAAATGTGGGGCAATTTCAGCTCCTACAAATTTAAGTATTTAATTTGTAATTATGATTCTGAATTTTTGCATAATGTAGTAATATATTTAATACATGTACGGCATAGTTCAACTCGTTTACTCGTTCGTTAGTACTAGATCTACATCTAGTTTGCTATTTATTTAACTTGCTAGGTTGAATTCATGTTCATTTAGCTTGCCAACTTGGCTAGCTCGGTGACTAAACTTTGGTTTGTTGTTTAGCTCCCTCATCGTTTGCTATTTGACAAACTTGCTTCGTAATTGAAGTTGATTTACTCAATAGCACACTATTTGGCGAATACTCGGTTTGCAGTGAGTTTACAGTGAACTGTGTAATGTCAGTTAGATCATCATTTACCGATGTCCCTACTGTAGAATGCTTCTATTTGTTCCCCATTACTTTTTCTTTCGACCATACATTGCATGATCGTTGTCTTTTGCTAATCGAGGCCCTGTTCGTGTGTTGCTTCTCTCGATTGTAGTTACAAACGATGGCAAGTAACCTCTACGCCAAGTAAGGTATGCCCTCGACCTCTACAGCCACCAGTGTCCAGTATCACCAAGGAGTCGGACCGTAAACAGTATGTTTCCAGTTTGTGATTCATTTTTTTTTGCAGAGCATGCTTGAGAGTAAGTGCCATATGTCATTTTTATTTCTTGCAGATGATGTGGCATGTCGTCGTACAACATGTCTGCAATCAGCACCCTTGGGCAACTGGGTACTGTGAGCACAAGCCACTGGAGGAAGGCAGCCAGAGAGAGCCTTAGATCACCAAACTGACCAACTGGTTAAAATGCATGTCTCTCTTGGGGACATGGGCCACAGAGAGACTGAGGACCCCGTGGACTGAAATACTACCTGTAAATAATAAAGTTGCCATATTTTCCCACCCTCATTGATATAAACACACACACACATACATATATACATATATATATATATATATATATATATATATA
>JAGFZM010000076.1:431563-467782 GCA_017657215.1 Limnothrissa miodon
TACAAAGAATAATAAGACATTTACCTGGCAACAGCCTCTAGCTTGTCAAAAAACTCAGCATCCACCATGGATATTTCATCAATGATGAGATGTCTGCAGCTAAGCCAGTTCTGTAAAACACCAGGTCTCTGAGCCAACTCAAGACAGTGCTCCAGAGACCCTGATCCAGACCCAATACCTGTGTAAAATAAGATTTTTTTATTTTATGACAATAATATTCAGTAGTATTTAAATGGTAAACCATTTGTCTTGAAGAAAGTAAATCCATCCAACCTGCAAAATTGTGCAATGTAGTTCCCCCAATGTGACATGCTGCTACACCTGTGCTTGCAGTGGAAAAGGTGCTTTTGGGTGGAAGGGATCCGATAATTCTCTTTAATAAGAAAGACTTCCCTGTTCCTACAAGAGTAGTTATTGAAAGATGCAATATAATTTAAACAGTTTTGACAGTTGTGTTACAAGAATCTGAAGTAAATTTGATAGTTCTTAGGGTGTGGGCCAGTTATTTAACTAGAGAATCACTAGTAAACTAACTAAGTAAGGGTTTTTACCCCTATGAGAGGAAAGATCTCATCTCTCATGATTGCTTCTCCTAGACCAGTGGTCGCCAACCCTTCGATCGCGATCAACAGGGTGATCTTAAAGCCTTTTCTAGTAGATCTTTTGTGCTCTGGCAAAATCACCGCAAATATAGACCTATGAAAATAGATTTCATTCATTGTATGGGAGCGCGGTAAAACTGTACTACCAAGAACAAACACTGCATGGGTTTCAATGTCCGAATGGCGCTGTGTGCTGTGCCCCTAAAGCTTAGTCTTAAGGTTTGGATTTAAAACTGGATACTGTGGGTGCATTTTTAATTTCAGTGGGAAGTTGGTTCCAGAGCTGGGGCTGCGTAGACACTAAAAGCTGCCTTGCCACATTTTGTTTTAACCAAGGGTTTAACTAAAAGATTTGTGTTTTGTGATCTGAGACACCTGAATGCGTTATAGTGTTGAAACATGTCAGATATATTTTGGGCCTGTCCCGTTGAGTGCTTTAAAAACTAGCAGTAATCCTTAAAAATCAATTCTGATTCTGCTGTACCTCCCTGTAACGGCCGTGCCAGTGTCTGCTCCTGGGCTGTAGTCCAGCTGCTGAATGAGGTTAAGAACATAGCTAACAAAACATAATTTTTTGACATGACCAATTTAGCACAGCTCTCCTAGGATTTGTTAAATTGTTTTATTTTTCCCAGCGATCAAAAAACTGCTGGTACAGGTTTTTATTTTATGTTTATTTATGCTTGTTTGTGTTTGTGTTTGTGACAGCCGCAGCAGTAACATTAGTTCAGCTGAAGTTGCCAAACGTTTTCTGCCAAACGTCATTCATGTCACTGTAGGCCATAAGGTGAACCACGAAAGGTCTTTCAGAAATTCAGTTTCGCTCAGACGTCTCCGAACTACACAATCTTTAGTATATAAAAAAGAAGGAGTTACGTCAAGCTTACAGCGAAAAGTTAGACGTAAAAAATCCTGTCAATTATTTACACCGAGACATTTTATGTAGAACTAGCTTCTCTGCGCGTAATAAGATTTTGGTTCGCGAGCGGTGGCACGAGACATTACGTGATCTGGATTTGATAAACAGAAAGCCAAGATGGCAGCTTGCAGTTTCATCTAGTAGTATGGAAGAACAACAAAACTCAGCAGACACTGGAAAACAAGCACTGTACGGTGCTACATGCACATAGTTTCAGTGAAGCATGAAAAAGGCAGGATTTTTACAAATGCACGGTGGAATACATACAAGAAGAGTCTACGACAGTGGCTTCCATCCTACTTGTAATCGGGGGTTTGTCATCAAGAAAGCGATCGCAAAAGTGGAAAAGCGTGTCATGCATGAGAGACAGGAGATGACATTGAAAGCTCCCCAAGACGCGAGGCCATCCCAACATTGAGCAAAACGACTCTGAGTCCGACAGAGAGATCCAGGTCAGGTCTGCCCATTTCAAGCTCTGGGCCCCGTCCTCCCTGTCCTGTGCACTTTATGTAAAAAGAAGGAAAAATACATGGCCAGTGCAGAAAGATGACAAAGGGAGGCTCTTTCAAAAGCAGAAACCTTGACAGCAGGTAAGCCAAAAAAAAAAAAAAAAAACCTGCCCACCCCCCTCTCCTACACACACACACACAGTAGAGCGACTATCTACACTGCTCCTGAACATGTAGCATGTCACAACCAAACTAAACTATACTACAAACTAAACTGCACACAATTTTACTTCCTTTTGCATTTTGCATTTATGTTTGTATGGATTGATGTCATAGGGTCATATGTACTGTATGTTTGTATTGATGTCATATGTCTGTGTGCCTTGATCTAACTTGATACTACTGATGTTACTTGATGCTACTGGATGATTTCATTTCCTCTGGGATGAATAAAGTATATCTATCTATTCCACAAGGCAAGTTGCTGAAAGCTGCAGAGTTAAAGAACGACCACAGCATTCTTATTCACATCAAAGACAAAGACTGTGTGGCTCTGGAGGTGCAGTACCACAAGTGTTGTTACCTACAGTACACCAGGTTTTTGATTTAGCCTGCCAGACAAGTAAGACAGCAAGTCATTTATTTACTTTACATAAACAAACATAGAGTACAATGTATTTTATGTCTTTTATGTGAACATAGTCAATCACTATATATTCTTCCAAATTATTATTTCTTTCTTTAGGCATGAACCGTTTGATGGCAGCTATAAGATGTTCTGTGAGAGGATCATCTGTCAAAGGCTGCTTATTATCAAGGAGGTGCTGAGAATGGGACAGCTGAGAAAGACCTCCATTGAACTGGTTAAGTCAAGTAAAGGTCCTGATGCTTCAAACTACAGGTAATTTCAAGGCAATTCATTATTATTTGTCACATGCAAGGCCAATTTAACATGATGTGTGTGACTACTCAGCTTGCTGTCCGCACAGACATGTACTATTTAGAACAGAAACGTCTGGCGGTGTGGTTTGGGATATGTGCTTCTCTTGGCCGTTTTTGGTGTGAAATCTGTTGTATAGCAGATAGACTACAGTCTACCTTTTGCTTATGAAGGTACTTTTGATGGTGTAATTGTTGTTGTTTTGTTGTGTTGTGTTGCAGACAGGATACATTGAAGAGGAGACTGAACCATGACTCCCCCCAGCTTGTGTTTCACACCTCCACCAAGCGTAAGGGGTCTGAACAGTTTTTTGCTGAGACTCTGTCAACAGAAACATTCTTGGACATGCTGCCGTATCCATCAGGTGCTGAAACTACACAGTTTAGCAAGATGAGTCAGACGGACAGCGAGCCTGAGAAGTTCCAAACATCATCAGAGGACACAAGGACGCTGGATACGGTTGGCATCTGGAATTCTACAAAATCACATGGATGACAAGGAATCCAGCCCCTGACAGTGTTTTGCATATGAAAGGCCTACACTGCAGTTGCAGAGTGCGTCTGTGAAAAGAGGAACTGTGTTACCAGGGCCCCAAGTGGGGAGAGGGACCTTATTTAAAAAAAATAATAAAAAAAAATCAATAGCATTTAAAGATCACAATATATGATGCTAACTAATGTAATTTCAATGTTCTAGTTATAAATTAAATTGTTTGATTAATGGATTGATTGTATCGTTCATTCTGCCGAGAAGCAGCCCTGCGAGTACTAGCTCATGGTTATCTGTATTATGAATGATGATGACCAAGAAAACTAAATCCGTTTTTCAGAGAAGAAGATAGAGGCAGGAACGAGAGAAGAAACAAAATCCTAACCCTTAACTACCCCCCCGTCCTCACGTTGCGTGACAAAACCGATTAGCGCTTTTAGATCGTTTTTATTCCGTTTTTTTCTCTCATCCGCCGCACCTTCAATGACATCCTAGGGGAAACACTGGGCTTAGAAGAAAGGCTAAAATATTTTTTTTCTGTCACATCCATAATTAAACCGGCACTAAGCAACATTCTGTTTTTCTCTCTCTCACGAGCTCCCTCTAAAGCCCGCTGTATTGCATTGTATTGCACTGCATTCTATTGGAGGCGGTCCGCGCTGCTGTATCTACCGCTATTGGCAACGGTGGTGCATTCTACACCGTTCGTTCGCCGTGTAATGACTCATTTTAGCATCCTAAACAGTATGAAACGGATTAATTAAGTGAAAAATGTTGCATAGTGGGCCTTTAATCTTTCTTTAAATAAAACAAAGATTCAGAGAAGTTATGTCTGATTAGATATTTTTTAAATTAAGAGTGTTGTGTTGAGGTGGGGGTGGTGGGGTGGTACTCCACTGATGCACTACTATCTGCTAGCACTACACTCTTTAAGGTTTATTCTATGGATTTTTTGCGCAAAAAAATTTGAAATAAATAATTTTTTTATAAACTAAAGATTGTGTAGCTCGCAGAGGTCGGAGCGAGATGAAACAAAAACAGGGTTCACCTTACGGCCTACTGTAGCCTCTTCACTATTTGTTTCCATTTGTGTCCATTTGTTTCCAGTTGCTGTATTATGAATAATTTGTTGCAATAAGTTACTTTTTCCCGCCGCCAAGACCTTAGGGACACAGATCAAACAGAAAAGGCTACTAGAGAAAATGTCAGCACCAAAATGATTGAGGTTCAGTTTGGAAGAGACTATTGTTTTGAATTGAATCATCAAGCATACATTGATGGCTTAGTTGATTGCTAACTTTATCACTAGCCTTTTAGCAGCACAGCACTGGTGCAACACTTCAACCAACCAATACGGGGGCAGGGCAGGCATGTCTGCAAAAAGTTCTGACAACATGAGCTTTCTTCATTCCTATTGTGTCTGCTAGAGACTTTGGCATAGTAATGTTCAGGCACAGCGTTATTACCGGTAGTTAGTTTGTGACCGCCATCACAGTAAGCCAATACAAAGCCACTGACAACACAGAGTGAACGTCATGTCATCAAGTCAGGAGTGTTTACTTTTGACCCATTCTTTTTATTGTTATAACTTGGATGAATGGATGGAGAGAGATAGATTGACAGATAGATAGACAGATATAGATATTTTTTAATATTCTATACAGAACATGGGCTACTTTTCAGGTCTGCTTGAAAATTAAAAAAAATAACATTGAGGCTAGTTCTAATTACAGATTGTAGATTAATCCTAATACCTTCCCTATCAAAATGTATTGTCAGATAAATCTGTCAGAGATGTCTGACAACAGCTCTGGAGGTGAGGAGGACAATGAGGGAGAGACTGTGCGAGAGGAGGAGGAAGAGGTGATGATTGAGTGAGATGGAGGAGGGGAGGAGGAAGATGAAGCTGGAGATGGAGAGGGAGACAGAGAGGTGTACAATCACACGATGATCCACTATGGTCTGACTATCCCAGTTCCTTCCATCCAGCTTTGTATGGATGATCCTGGCCCTCGGTGCATCGTAACCAATGTGCTGCATATTTTGTGGCAGTTAGTAGGGGTGTTACTATCTCCAATCTGGTGCAGTGTACAAATACGTATGCTGCATGCTGCAACCCTCCCTCCACATGGTACGACACAACAGATGAGATGAGGGCTTTCATTGGTTTTAACATCTTATTGGGTATTCACCATTTACCCTGCCTCACCGACTACTGGAGCTCTGATCCACGTGTCCGAGTGCCATACATCGCTGACCGGATTTCTTGCAACCTTCTTCGAAGCAATATGCCATTTTTTTCAGTGTAGTTCATAAGGAGAGAGAACATACAAGCTGGTAAATGTTAGGCCATTTATCCAAGTGCTCCAGGATAATTTCCCAAAACTGCTTGTGCCCTGGTCTGCACTGTCTGTGGATGAAGCCATGATTAAATTTGATGACAGACTGCAGTGGAAGCCATATATGCCTAATAAGCCAGTGAAATGGGGCATAAAGATATGGTATCTGTCACTCTTTCACTGGATATTGTCATGCATTTAATGTTTACACTGGAAAAGATGACAGAGGGAAAAGGTTTGGCCCACATGCCCTCTATGCATCTGGCTTAGGGAATATTTGGGTAAACATCATGATATCTATGCAGACAATTTTTTTTTCTTCTATTCCCTTGGTGAGAGACTTGCTGGACAATAATACATACTACTGCGGCACCATCAGAAACAAAAGGTTCTCCCAAGGAAATCCTGGAACCAAAATGAATGATGGGAGAGAGCAGAAAAGTGGCAAGGGATGGGATGATGGTATGTAGGTGGATGGATAAAAGGGATGTGTTTTTTATTTCAAGTAGTCATGCGGGCAGTGACCAGGTGAAGCAGAGATAAAAATTAAATAATCAGTTAGCCTAATCTCTGTCCCAGATGTGGTCATTGACTATAACCAGAAAATGGAAGGGGTTGACCACCTAGTCTAGTTTAGGAGTTACTATAATGTTGGACGTTCTGGAAAAAAATGGTGGAAGTATCAGTTCTGAGGATTCTTCAACATTGCTATTATAAATGCCTATATTGTGTGGCAGCTACAGCTCAGGGGACTTCCTAAAAGCAGGAAGATCTGGGACCTGAAAGCCTTTAAACTGAGCATTATTCATGCCTTCTGTGATGACTTTAGCGGCAGGCAGAGCGATGTCCAGGGCATTGATACACAGGGCATTGACTTTGTTGTCATTCGAAATTTAAAGGAATGTCACTCGCTTGTGCGCTATGAGGGGAGAAAAAAGGGATGTGTTAGCTGCATTAGAGCAGGGCACCACACCAATAGTGGGAGGTGAGTAATAACATCTTTTAGCTGCTGAATTTGTTCAGCACCATTGTGCAAAATGCCACCATGTTTTCAAGAATTTCATGGAATGTTGTAGTTTAATTGTAATGGCTAATGTAATCAGTTTTGTAATATGGTTTATGTAGCTTCCGAGTTAAATGTTTTAGTCATAAATCATTTTTGGACTCTGGCATTATCATTGCTGCTTTAATTGATTAATATTAATTTTTTTTAGTTTTTTTGAGTTAATGTTTTGTTTAAGTATAATAATCCACCATCACTAATAACATCGCCCTATTTAATCTGCTGCCATATTGTGAAATGGCAATTGCTCACAGAAAATGAAATTCCATCTGCCACTCTTGAGACAATATTCAAATAAATATTAAACCGTTAACCACTCAAAAGTTTGATACTTTTTTTGTAATTTATTATGTTAAGTTGGTGTACCATATTTTTTAATTTATCATTTTAAAAAAAGGAGTGGAGGCAATTAGATCACTTCACAATTTCTATGATTTTATTTGCAACAATGGAAGCCTATAGAAATAGTAAATGCATAATTGTCAATTAATTATATATAATTTTAGAGGGTATTCTCTCACCTTTAATATGAATGTAACTTGTAATTGACACTTTTCATTACTCCCAAGTTGTTTTTCATTATTTAAAATATTACTTAAAATGAATGGGAGCATGCCGTTTACTGGCACAACACATATTTTTTCAAAACTCTTTGCCTGGTCAATCTCCAAAAACCAGATCATAATAAACTAGTACCTTACCAAAACGCAATCTTCATGAACATTTTTGTTTTATCCACTCAAGTCCAATTTTAATGGTCTAAGGACAAAGTTATATAGGTTTAGCACATTAGCGCCCGTCAGGTATTTAGTCAACCCCCCCCCAAAGCTAGGCTCGGTGGTAGGTCAGGGATATTTTTAGTTTTTTTACCATCCCTCCTAGATAACACTTATTAAAAGTATTTAGCGACTAGCCTAGACACAGCAACACGTTTTCCCCACTCACCATTTACATGAAAAGTCTATCCTGAGCTGTTTGGTTGCAGGAAAGAAGAAGACGAATCCGAGTCTGTGTGGGGGATGCCCATGCTTTCTCCACTAACTTGGCCTAACAGCACGTCCTTTGAGATGTTTAGAAGTTGAACTCTTAGCGATCGAAAACCTTGTCTCCCGCACATGAGATACAATGTAGCCTACTACAGCTATGTTTTCCTCTTAGGTTCTATACATTTTAAAATAATGTTTGTATTTCCATGTGTAGCCTAAGCCTAAAAAGCGCCCTTCTCTCCCTCAAGAGGAGATATCTCCATGCTGCAGTGTTTGTGTTACTGCGTTTCGGATTGATGACATTGAGGGTCTAATTTCACTACAAATTCTCTAAAATATGTGGACAATAAAAAAACTACAATAAAAATTATTATATATATATATATATATATATATATATGTGTATGTGTATGTATATATATATATATATATATATATATATATATATATATACACATACACATACACACATACATACATACTAGTGTTGCGCGGGTCAACCCATAACCCGCGGGTCAGGCGGTTACGGGTAGAAGTATTGTCGGTGGGGGTGGGTCCGGGTCGGGTCAAAAAAAGTAAAAACGCAATGAATTAAGCATATTGCATTGGAGACTTTCTACGGCTTTTGGAAGGCTCATTGTCATGATTTCCCTCTCCTCTCGATGCTGGCAAGAGCGGTGGTTTACGTTCCTGCATCCAGCGCTTCGAGCGAGCGCGCGTTCAGTTCAGCAGGTGGCGTGCTGGAAGTGCGTTGAAATAGGCTAAACTATGGCACAGTGGATTCTATTGCCGTCCTTCACAGTGCTTCCAAACAGATGTCATAAATAAAGTCGGCCAATATTTTCAATTTGGTATAGATTGTTGAAATGTCACGGCTTTGCTAGCTTTGTTATGCCATGATTATGTTACAGCTTGGAACAACTTGTGTCTTGTAGGCCTACAGGAAAAATGTGTTTCATTTTTGGCAATCCTTTAATAAAAACGACAAATCGATCGTTAGTTTTTTTTGGCGTTGTTTCATGCATAGACTAATTAATCCTTCATGAAGTTGTGTCATCATCTTTAAGGCGCAAATCGTTGTCATTTGGATACCATTGTTCCAAATTAGTCCTCTCCGCTTAACTGGTAGCTAGGTTCCGCGACAGTAGACACACTGGCGTTTTTTTTTTTTTTTTTTCATCGGGTCGGGTCGGATTTGGGTCGACCATTTTTTTGGCGGGTCGGGCGGGGCTGTTCGGATCTCCTGATGGGTCGGGTTGGGGCGGGTTTTAAAAAAGCCTGACCTGCGCATCACTACTACATATATATATATTATTGAAATAAATGTACCTGCACTCCCAGTGAAGAAGATATTCTTTCGCCCGAGGACTGCATCCAAGACAGCCAACTGCTCTTTACTAAGTTTCCGTCCTGCGGATAAATCGATAATCTGCTTTTTCCTAGGATGGAGCGACATGGTCTGTAAAGATAAAATGAAAAGTTAAAAGCTAAACATTCAGAAGGCCATGCATAATGCATATCCTCAGAAACTAGTAAATATTAACATTTCTAATATCAGCTCTGATGTTTGATTGTTGGTAAATGAAAATGAAGGCACCACTAACTCACGCCATTTTAATTTTGCTTGTTAATTTAATTAAAGGTGCTCTAAGCGATGTGACACATTTTTAGGACTAAAACATGTGTTGTTACATACAGCAAACATCTCCTCACAATCTGCTAGCTGCCTGTCCCCTGAACACACTGTAAAAAAACGCGGTCTCTGTAGACCGCCCAGGCTCCACAAACGGCAACATAACACAGTGGGCAAACCTAGCATAACAAACAAAAACGAAACATAACAGTGTTCCAGCCAATAAACGACAAGGTTCATGAGTGTTTCGGGAGGCATGGGAGGGAGGGGGAGGAGTAAGCTAACTTATAACGCTTGAACCGATCTCTGGAGCTATCGTCCGTTTTGTTTGACAATACTTCGAACGTCAACAAGAAGTGACGTGAAACAGCGCCTTTAATTATGATTATAGAAATGTGTTTTTGTGATCCATCTCCAATGTTAAGCTGAATATCTTGATACAATGTACTGTTCTGCCCTGACGCCTTGCCAGGTTCAACACCACCTTAACTCCTCTCCAACAAACCACACAGTCGAAAATCTCCAGTTCACTTTATATGGCTCACTAAAGTAGGGTAAAACTGAGGAAAAAAATACTCTTTCAGGATGTAAATTTGTAGGTAGCAAAGGCTAGGTTATCTTAGCTATACCAATGAGTTTAAAGAATTTGCACTAAATAATTCAGGTTACAACTAAAGCATAAATACTAGTGGTGGGCATAGATTATATTTTTAAATCAAGATTAATCTTTCAGTAATCTTGAAATTAATCTAGATTGGATTAAAATGGTTCACTTGAATTCGGCTGGAGACATTCAGAATATGTGTGCCAAGTGGCCCAACTCTAAAGGCAAAGGCTATTTCCCCTACAATAAACCATTTACAATCATGCTTACAGTGTAAGTTTGCTCTGTTAATGGCTCCATCCAAAAAAAAAAAGAGCTCATCTCTTTCCCAATTATTTCTCCTAGACAATAGTGGATCATAGTGATGCAAAAATAAGATTATTGCCTTTTTCTCCCACTTCTCAGGATTGTCTCAGGAGCAAAAGAATTATGTTTTCTCAGCGTTGACTCCATTAACTATACAAATGAGATCTCAACAATGTTTTAAATAAGGCTCAGTGTTGTCCCATTTATACATCTCACTTTTTACTCAGGCAGATCCACCAGAGAGATCTCAGTGTAAACTAACACAATCATATTAGATCAATTTGAAACTTCTCAGACTAGACCCTGTCTGTTCAGGAAATGAGATCTCAGCAATGTTTTAAATAATGCTCAATGTTGTCCCATTCATACATCTCATCCTTTACTCACGCTGATCCATCAGAGAGCTCTCTCTGTAAACTCACAAAAGTCTCATTAGATAAATTTAGTACTTCTCAGAGCAGGCTCTGTCCGTTCTGTAAATGAGATCTCAACAACGTTTTGGTAATGCTCAGAACGGTCAGATGTATCAAGTTCGAGTGCATGAGTAACGTAACCTGTTCGTTTCGCCACTGCCCAGTGAAACTTGAACGACTGTGTTAAGAGATTGAAGGCTACACTTTTCGTACAGCAATGGAAACACAGAGAAGGTAGGTCAATAAACATTTTGTAATTTGCCAACGCATATTTTAAGACTTAACCTGAAATCCTCCGTGACATTAAATTACTTGACAAAGCAGCAGCACCTGTTGTCCACTTAATGAGGCGTCACCACAACCAAAACGGCTAAAAATGTCAGGCTTTACTTGGAGAAAGCTAATGACTCAGTGACAATAGACGAGACTAGAACTATAGGTTTGAATAAGTGAATTTATAACGTTTGTTTTTTAAACGATTTGCATGAAATGTCCCTCACAAATTGGCCGATGATACGATAGCACAACTGAGGGTATTAGCCTAAGTGGCTAGCACCTGCTGCTTTATCAGATTTTAAATGAACAGAATTTCAAAAAGATGTTGACTGTCATTTAATGTTGTCACCACTGGTTTACAGCAAAAAGTAGAAGCAGCAGAAGATTATCAAATTTCTGAACCAACTGCAGAGCAAAATTGTAAGTATTATTTCCCACAATAAGTTTTAACTGTGGTTAAACCAATAACTTACTGCCTATTGTAATAGGAGTGAGTCTTTTAATCTGGGTAAACCAGGAAGTAACAACATTAGTGTTGCTGCAGTGGAGGAGGGATGTGTGTGTGTGGGAAGGGTAGGGGTACTTTACTTTCTTCTGATACGACGGATTAATGCGGATTAAGCTGACAGTCAAACCAACATTTTACTTTGCATCTCTGAGTGGCTCGTCCCTTTGGCTGGTCCACTACCAGAATGCCGGAGGATGCAGATTGACAGCGCTGTGACACAAGTTCAGTTTGGGAGGGGGTGGTGGTGATGGAGGTAGGAAATTATGGAGGTATATTTGTTTCAAAAAGAATTGCAATTATTGAAATGATATTCACAAATATATGCATACATTTACATATATATATATATATATGTGTGTGTGTGTGTGTGTGGATTCTGCATTTGTGAATTGCTTTACAGCATTTGTGGATTGCTTTTTTGCGCTCTCTCGAAGACGTAATTTTGAAACATCCTATCGCTTACCACGATTCGCAAACAAATTCAAGATCTGCAAATGCCCATGTCACAAATGCCCTTAACAGCCAGTAGATGGCAGTGTGGTGCAGCCATCATGTATAATTCTGTCTGGGCAGTAGACGTATACATGAGTCACAAATTTTAATCAATATATAGATGGGCGTTGTGTCTGTAAACTTTAGCCAGCTCACAGCTAAATCCAATGTCCCTATAAAAAAACTGAACCACACCGTTTAAGCCATGGTAAAGAAACAAGGCTGCTTATTGTATGTAAAGGCAAAAGGGTAGAATAGTTCCTCATGGTTAGCCTTAGGGTCCTTATTGTTGCCATAGTGATAAGACTCTCACAGGCCACGTTTCTGACAGGCTATGGCTCTGATTAGACTGTGAAATGTCAGTTCATGACGAACTGTTCTGACCATATTGAGTTTCTTTACCACGGCTTAAATGGTCTGTTTTGTGGGATTTAGCTTCTAGATTACATCATGCAATTTAGCTGCTAGATTAAATAGATCTTGCCGATGTCTCAACGCCTGTATTAATACATGATGGCTATACAACACTGCCACCTACTGGCTTGGCGTATTCCGTATTTGCAGATCTTGAATTTGTTTGTGAAGCGGTAGGAATGTCTCAAAATTACGTCATCGAGAGAGCGCAAAAAAGCAATCCACAAAATGCTGTAAAGCAATTCACAAATGCTGAGAAGCCATTCACAAATGCAGAATCCACATGCAAATCAAGCATATTTTTTTTCAAATGTTGAAAATATATTTACAAATCCACATCTATTTATATGAATAAGAGATAGATACTTTATTGATCCCCAAGGGGAAATTCAAGAATAAGATCATTTATTTGTAAGTTTCGTTTTTATATTTGTAAATGTATGCATATATTTGTGAATATCATTTCAATATTTGCAAATATTTCTAAAACAAATATACCTCCATAGGAAATCACTGGTTGGGTCAGGTGATGGCAGGGTGAGGTGGCTGGGTGTAGGACTTCAAGTAGGCCTAGGTGGAGAATGGGGGGGTATTGGAATGATGTATGTGGCTAGTTAATGTCTGTGTGATATGCTATGCCTATTGAATATGTTTTTACTTTGTTTATGTTAGGTTGATATTTCAAATGTATCTCCTCTGTCTCAACAGTTTCTCATTGTAAAGTCTCATCATTTGCCATATTATTTCTCCTATTGAGAAACAAGTTGTAAATGAGGTTACCATGAAACATAAAAGAGACCTCCCCTATTTCTCCTGCTTCTAAAACTGAGATCTCTTATATGACTCATATTTGTCTCATTATGAGGTCTAAATGAATACTTAAACGAGCCTTAAAGGTTAAATTTCAGGTTAACCATGACCATCAATTAATGTGCACATAAAGCGTTCAATGTGTATATATTTGAAGATTTTTGTCTTGAAATGCGTTAAAATAACATTTATTGCGGTTTGCAAAAAGGCAGGGAGTTCGTTATTATTTCCGTGTTATGTCACAAAAGGAACTCATAAGAATCTGCACAACCTAAAATGCATAACGTGTAAACGCAAAACGTAGCTTAATGTACCAAAACAGCGATCAATCATCACCAAATTTGTCATGGACGTCTCTTTTTAGGCCTACTTTCAGCTCTCAAAATATCAAAACCGAAATCCCAAAACTATGGATGATACCTAGCCTACGCTTTTTCCTCTACATAGGCGCCCATTGCAGCCTACAGACGTAGCTTAATGTACCAAAACAGTGATCAATCAAAACCTAATTTCTCATGAACATTTATAGACGTGCTTACTTTCACCTCTCCTAACATTATAGATTTGTGGGTTAAGCAATACTCTTCCATAGGTGTCCATAAAGAACATATGAGGCCACTCTCGCGCTAACGCAATGCAATGGAGAACGAGAAACACTGGGAGACAGCGGTGGAAACCCAACGAATCCTTTACTGACCATAGCCCTACAGTGTTGAGCCTGTCAAGCGTGAGAGAGGAAATGGTCAGGAATCATGGCCCTGAAAGAGTTATTGAAGCTTGGTGTGACGAGAATGAATGGAGTGTTGGTCAGCTGTCCTGGTGAGTAGCTAGCTGGAGTGCTAATATAAGAGAGCCTAAATATTCCCAAAATCTGGCTATAACGTAGAATAGCAATGAGGGTCAATGACTGAATACATTACTTACATGGTGTCGGTAGTCTTATTCAGAGCCATAGTGATGCACATTGTAACGTTACAGGCAAGCCATCATGTCAAGATGCATCAAATGTCAAGTAGGCCAAATCTGTTTCCTTATGTGGTAGCCTATATTTCTCGTGATTTAATTAGCAATGCCCATCAGCAGAAAGAAAAGAAATGTAGCCTACTGATATTGCCCTCACGTAATGTTTGACAGGTGTTTGTGTGGGCTGTGCCGTGAGATAAACGTATTTTGGAGCTAAAACTAAGAACAGTACCTCTCTTAACTAATTAAGACCAACACAGTTCTTACTGTGAGTTCCTCTTGTGACGTAACGCTCCACCTTGTGGAAGTGATTAGTAGTGGTTAAAAGTACAGTTTTTTCTTATTATATTCAAAAATGACCATACAAAACTAGGTCTAGCAGTTCTAATAGTTATGTTTAATAGCCACATTGCATTAACTCTGTAACTTTTCAACCTGCAATTTACACTTTAAAAGAGAATCAATATTGTCCCCATGAGCAATACAAGATACAGAAATGAGAAGCAAAATTTCGCTCTGGCAGGTTTTAGGACAAATATTTGTGCGGAAAGGTCCGTTTACGGCTTCGTGTGGACAGGGCCTAAAAAAGCATGTCCGTGTGAACGGCCCCTACAGATCTACGTAGGGCGAGTAGTGAGTGTATACTTTATCAGTAGGCAGTGTGTAGTCTACAGGACTCATTTTCGAACAGACAGTGTTCTTGCAAGTTTCAGTTAGTTAAATTTAAGACCTTTTTAGACCATTATGTTAGAAAATTGAGACCAACACAACACATTGATCGAAACATTCATATGATCCCAGATATTTTCAAAACATTTCATTTTTACTGATGAACAAGCTGGCAAGCTGGTGTTTATCAGCTTTGGTATGGGAATCCAGTGCATTTACGCCCAATGTCGCTAACTGTAGATTCTTCTTGCATATTTTGCAGCGAGCTTCATGTTTATTGCCGGGGAAAGCTTGTAACCAGCTGCAAAACTCGCTGTTATCGAGCCAGGTATAGTTAAATATACACTTGCCCATGTTCTTATCAACGGTCTCTGAAAACTCTGATTTTTTCAGCGAACAATCCTTAAATGAATGGAGGAAATAATTTTAAGACTTGGGTCAATTAAATGTAAGACCTAGACTTGCGTTTTCTAGACTTTTTAAGGCCTTAAATTTCACTTTTTGAATTTTAGACTTTTTAAGACCCCGCGGGAACCACAGAGCTATGACCTTGCTATTATGTTAATGGTACCTGTAACTGGACACTATGATGACAACCATGACCTGGAACGTTTATTTATTTATGCATTTATTATTTTATCGTACTTTTATTGTTTGCAACCATCTTGGTTTTTAAAAACACTTAATAACATGGCCTACCATACGATCATCATGGTCTGTTCTTCGTCTTTTAACTTGTAGGCGTTCGTTTCTGTTGCTGCTTCGCTCATGCCCTTCATCGAACTGCTGGCCGCTGTCTCTTTTGCTGACATTATTCTTCCTCGCTAACGTTACATCCTTCTTCTGGAGAGGACTAATTGAAACGAAACTCCGAGGAAGTCCAGAGAGAACTTTGTCCCGATCACTTAAAGGCTTATTCGACTTCCATGCCAGATGTTTGATCCTCAATGTCTTAAGAAAAACGTACAGTTGATCTGGAGGGCAGTCCGATATTAAAATCTGAACATTTTCAGGCAAAAGTTTCACGGTACACTTCCCATCCTTTGAAAAACGTGTGAACAGTTGGATGTCATGCAGAATGAAGTCCCGATGAGTTCTACCATCTACCACTCTTAAAACAATCTCTTGAAATTCGTTTCTTTCCAAAGTTACTGAGGCACGTCGAAGACACTGACTAGTTGCAGCCAGGCCAGTTGGGTTAAGACGCTCTATAGTGACACAGCACTGGAAATGCACACCATTCCCTTCAATCATTGCAACAGTTGTGTAGTAGAGGTTAAACAAAATTATGTGGTAACACGTAACGCTAGGCTAGAAAATTGGTGGCAATAGATAAAATCAAGCTGTGCCACAATGTTAAACTGGTTAAGGCAATATAGCCTCCAGGAAATACATTTGATAGTAAACACGGTTACGAAAAAAACAAGAAGTCGACGAAATCTCACTGGTGTTTAAAAGTAACGTAGTCTCTCCATGCTGCTAAACAGACATTTAAATCCTGAGATAGGTGTGTTGTTTTTTTTAAATATACGTGGTGTGTGTTAGACCAATGACAGCAAAGACGGAAGCGACGTAGGTATTGACGTCCCAAGTTTGCCGGAAGTTCCACGAGTCTCCCCATAGACTTTGGCCGTTTCTCAATACCAAGAACGCTAAGAACAGACTTGTGTACTTGCAAGTTCAAACTTGTCAAGTCAAGAACGCGAGTGCAAACTTCCAAGGACACAAGGATACAGTAAGCCCAAACAGCAGTTTGAGACAGTTGCATTCTTGTGCACTTGGCTCAGCGCAAGAGCCGTAATGTCTTTATCCACATTGTGGAGGTTAATATTGGTGAAAATAAAACAGCCTACCATGCATTTTCGTGTCTGGTGTTTTTTCCCCTATTTTAAAACTTCAAACCCACTATGTGTAAGTTTTATTTTTTTTGTATGAGAATTTCTCCTATCTATCGGCAAAGTGGTATACTGCACACGTTTGAATAAAATGTATTAGCCCTTCCCTTCCCACAGTCCTCATTTCCAATGGTCCTCAAAATGGATATTCCAATGGCGCAAAATGGATATTCTCATTTGGTACCCAGCCACCTCTATATGTAAATGGAAATTACCAAGTTTAAGGGAACACTACAATTTATTCATGGAGGTAATTACCATCGTTTTACATTATATTTTTAAAATAAAAAATGTGTTTTTAATAAAAGACGAAGATAAATAGAAGATAAATCCTACACATAGTGGCTTTAAAGGTTATGCTAATTAATTACATGCAGGTGTTTTGAAGCTGCTGAGTAGTCGTGGCCGTTAGTTTGTAGTTTACGTAAGTTTGTTGCACAATTTCAGAATAACTTAAATAAAGCAGCTTCAACATACACACAGAGAAATGGAAGTACCACTGTGTACCTAAGCAGGTACAAATGCTTGTCGCAGGAGCAGTACCCTTTTGAAGAACAATAATGTACCTACTTTTGTAGGTACTTTTTTGTACCCTAGACATATGTTCCTTTTAAGGTACACTTGTGTACCCATCATGACTTAAAAGTACCTGGACAAAATGTGTCCATGCTGTACCCTCAAAAAGGTACTATTTTGTGCTTTTAAGGTACACTCTTAAAGTTTTTAAGGTGGTATAACTAAAAACATGCAGAATCAAACACGTACAGTACATTTAAATCTTTTATTTAGTCACAAGAACTTTCACATGCACTTTGGTGTTACTACCAGTTAATATCAATACAACATTGCAGTAAATGTCACATCATCATAACTATAGTATAGTATTTTTCTTTGTGCAAAGGGAAAGGCTCTTTTCATGCTTCCTGTAATGATGGCATCTAAAAATATATATTATGAAAAGGATGACTGACAGTCTTTGAGACCACATTTGATGCTAAAATTAGGTTCAAAATAGTTGGATGTACAAGTCCAATGTGCTGAACAAGTTTGGTAAGTTTTGTGCAAACACTTGGTACACTGATGCTTGCATTTTCTTCAGTAGAGCAAGTTAATACTTCACATCACATGTGTTGACAACTTCTATCCGTGCAGCAATATCTGGGCAAGGCTTTTCTGGATGTTTGTTTGGATGTTTTCTTAGGTTGGATATTCTGTGTTGGATAGATATTCCATGTTGAAAACTAAAAACATACAGAAGTGATAAATGCCTCTTTAACAGCAGCGCAGAAGCACACCCGAAGACCGACACCTTCGACTTTCCAAGCAATCACAGTTCTAATCTTGAACCTTCACTGGATAGGAGGTGTTTAACTTGTATGACAAAGACAGGAAAGAAGGAAGGAAAATGATCAGGCATGCAGTAAAAACAAACTAAGCCATTGCATATTATGCATCTTAAACATTTAACTCATGTCACCTTACCTGTCTCAGAATGACCATATTCTCCTTGAAGACCGATGTCAAGATGACATTACCTCTGGTGTCAATAGCTTGAGAAAAAAAAACAGACATAAAAACATTAACAGTACAACAGACATATGTAATGTCAACGCATTTTATAGCCTTAATACGATGACTAAATCTTATTAGAAGTCCCACAGTGTCTACGTAGAAACTTATAATTAATACAATTTGTCAGAATTATGATGTATCTGAATTTCTGGAAAAAAAAAAAACAGGCTTGAGGTAGTGATATTGCCTAACCTCAAACTAGAGCTAAGGTTAACTTCTGAATGTCAAATAATATAGGCTATACAATCACTACCCACAAACCCTTTCTGAATTTATTATATTTAAAATTAGCTACTGCTAACGTCTTTTTTAAGTTAGCAATTGCTAAATTACAAGGGCAGTTATTTGACAGCAATCAGCCTGTCACTACTGCATTGCTAATTTACTATTGTTCAAAAACTTAGTCCATAGACAAGTTTTTTTTAAAGACCACAAATTTGGCTTATCACTTTTACAATTAAGTAACGTTAAGACTTAAACCTTAATCATCTGTTATATCCTGTTCTAAGCTAGTGTTGCGATGTTAGCACGATGCTATCGCACACTGCTGCTCCATTTGCTAGTTAGCTATTCACTACCGCATGGCCAAGAACCAGTTGTTCATAGAACATTGAATAGATACACTATTCCAGTTGTTCATAAAACATTGAATAGATATCCCATTTACGATCAAAAAGATGATACACGATTTCCACAATTACGTGAGCAGCAGCTTGATGTATTAGAATTCATGTTGTAAGCTAGTCAGACGTTACAAGTACAACTTTGAATTTTACAAACATCAACAACATTAATTATCCTAAGTGTTCTACGTAAATGGAATAAAACACAAGGCCACTCACCAGTCGCTGTTAATTCCAATCCATCTAGCTTCAAAAGGTTTTTGGGGGACATTGCCATGTTGTCTGTAGAGAGACATCTTCCAACTCGTGCACGCTAAACCACACGACCGTTGCAAGAACTTTGAACGTGACGTTGCAGGGAACAGAAGTGTACTTTCTCACATCATGTACCTTCTAGGTACAATTTGGCATCTCATATAGGATCTGTCCTGTACCCTTAGAGGTACAATCAACTGAGTGGTGCAGTTTTGTACCTGGAAGTATTATATTGTACCCTGTGTGTACCTCTATTTCTCTGTGTGTAAGCCTGTAAATAAATATGGATCGGGTCCGGCGTGTGCGGCTTATCGCTGCGGTGACAGCTGGCATAATGTACAGTCTTGCAGAAGAGGAGGCAGCGACAGAGGCAACGGATCCAGGCGAGACGAGACGATGGTGAAGAGGAGGAGGGATAGAAGGCTTGCCCTTGCTGGGCTGGTACATGTTTTTAAAGTTATTATTGCTCATTTAAAGGACTACATTGCGTTATTACTGCTGTAATAATAACTTCAATAACAAGTTAAAGATATAATCTGACAAAATTACATCTCCACCTATTACTTACCTTCTTTATTTAACTGTTAGTTCTTCTTTGAAGGAGCATAGAATACAGTAGATTGGATAGAATTATCAATTAAATATATAAATTACATAGGCCTATTACATTATACAAGACAGAGACGGATAGATGGATGACACAGGGAATATGGTGAAGATGCTGTTCAAGCCTTTATTAGGTGTCAATGAGGTGTTACGCAATACACACAGACAGATAAATGCAGTCAAACACACAAAGTAGCAGTCCCTAAACCAATCCCACTCCCACTTGCCCATTCTCAAACAGGTGCAAAACCCTGCTAGGGCATACGCCCTGTTGAACGTCAATGTCCCGCAGATCAGCATCATAGCACAAGATAATAGGTGAGTACAGGACACTGTAATTAGACAGATTGTGAGTGGCACAGGAAAGCTTCTCAATAATTGAATCACAGACAGCTAAAAGATGACTTGCCTAATAGAAGTTCCATGACAATGTACTGGAACCACACAAGGTGAACTATAGCGACTTTTGCTTCTTCTCCCTGACAAGGGCCTCCGTCAAAACATCATCCGAACCAGCATCTGATGCTTGTGTTTTGGCACAGCTGAAAAAAGCACAATTTAGATTGAACACCATTAAACACACAGTAGAATAACTGATAACATCTGTTAAACTATTTCAGACATTTGATACATCATCAAAGGCTACTGTATTATACAATGGTTATAAAAAGCATAATCCTATTTATGTGAAAAAAGGCCATACTGCAACAGTTTGGCCATACAAGGGTGTTGTTGTTCACACAAGACAGTGTTAGTGGATGGCAGGCAAGTGGTACAGGACAATGTTGTGCAACAGTATGCAAGTAGTGTAGAGCAGTGTAAAATCACAGAATAGTAAGCGAGTGGCAGAGAAAGCAGCGGAGGAGGAGACCAGTAGTGCAGGACTACATCGCAGCCAGCAATAGTTTTGCTTTTGTGACATGTTTGTGTCCAACTAGTCACAGTGTATGTGGAGTTAAAAGATGTGTATTTTTCTAAAAACCTACCTACACAAAACAACCATTACACAGGAATAAAATTGTATACTTTAACTTCAAAAATAAAGTGTAACATCAAAACACATTCATTCTACACGAGGGGATTTTTAGCACATTTCAACATGATGACACTAATTTACATTGTCGTTGTAATGTAGTGAGCTTGGCTGCATGTGTTTGTATTGTACTCTTACCACGTATAGTTTTAATATCCGTTTCCCAGTTAAGATAAAACCCGAAGAATTATTAAAAAGAAACTAGTTGAGACAACTATGTGCACTGGACTGCGTTATACCTCTCAATTTTGGCTGAATTCCCTAGCTAGTCTGGTGTATATATGACAATCAACCACACCAACCCTAAAAATATTCTAACAAAAGGTTTCTAAGCTGTTTTGTGTAGTATTAGGTGTACTTAATAACATACTAAAAGTTTACCAAAGTTTGACAACCGGAAAGATGTAATTTTCAAGATGGCGCCTAAGATAAAAAAAAAAATACTTCAAACCTTCAAAAACTTGAAACCTCTATAACTCTGTGTCGGTATGTCACAGAAACAAAAAAAGACTTGAGGGTGTGGCCTTTCCAATGGTATAAGGCACATCCCTGAGTCTCAAACTATGTAGGAACTATCAAACCTTTAATTTGGGTATGCCGTTTTTATAGCCTGGCTTGCGCGACAAATCTCATGGGAGCTTAGTCTGGCCATCCTACATTACTAAACGTTTTCTGGGAGGCAGGCTTAACCTGCGTCCATCAGATGCCGCTGTATACTACTTGACAAATCTACAACCAATCAGACCACTCATTCCGATGACATATGCGACATATGGTTTGTCAACAGGGCAGTCACTCCGACTACCACTGCAGGAAGACGGGACAAAAAGAAAAAGGCCATAGCACTGTTACCAGGTACAATAAAGGAATGGGAGGAGTCAACCTTCTCGATTCTCTCGTTGCCCTCTACAGAACTGATACCAAAAATGGTATCACAGGATTGTGTTCCCTGCTTTATCTCACTGTAGTTGAGGCCTGGCTCCTTAACCGGAGAGACTGCAGAGACTGTGGTATCCCCCCAAAACAGGAGGCAGAGGTTGTAGGCTCTACATGGAGAACAAGGCTAACTTGAAGAGAAGGAGAAGACCTACTTGTATACTACTTGACAAATCTACAACCAATCAGACCACTCATTCCAATGACATATGCATAAGCTCGTTTCTCATTGGTGCCGACAGATTTGGGAAAAATAATTCCTCTAAAACAGCAGCCTGGCCAGACAGACTTGCTCGCGAAATTTAATGTAGCGTTACAGGAAGTATGGACGGGCCCAGGCTACCGTTTTTATGCAGTTTTGTAAAAATTGGGGCGTTCCTATGTAACTCATACTCAGCATGTTTATGAACATATAGACTACCTAAAAGAAATGACAATCAGAGTGCAAGTTAATATCTAAATGTTAAATTGGATAGGCTTATTTGCAGTTTATTTATTTATTTATATATTTATTTACAGTAAATTAGTCCAAACAGAGGCCTGCAGATGAACCGCTCCAAAATAAACTGATTTCAATTTGAATAACGTATGCATTCTCTACATACATTTTGTAACACACATACATACAACACCCAGTTCCCTCTCCACATTTTTATTTTCCCTCACATTTTTCCTGCAGTCTGACAGTAGGAGGGGCCGTCAGTCTCACATTGTTGAGCAGTCTAACTCTATGCCATTCAGTGTGACCCAACCAAACCATTAAACGTCACTGCTGAGGAAATTGAACAATTCTCTGGCATATGTTTTTATATGTCAATTTTCGGGCTGCCAGGATCCGCATGTCCTGGCAGACTGCAACAAGAGTGGAGTGGAGAAGACCATCACAAGATGCACCGGCAGAGAAGCTAATTGTTAGAGAAGCTAATGATTAAACACAATAAACTAATAATACAATCATTCAAAAAGTGGGAGCGGGAAATATGAATACTTTTGTTCTAAGACTTTTAAATGAGCCTGTAAACAATGTGCTATCAGTGCTCCTGGGTCACTTTCAGACACACACATTTGCATAGGCTATGCTATTATTAAGCCTTAAAGAACAGTTTCTGAAGGTCAAAAAACATGTTCTTTAACTCCATGTTTTTAAGAAATATAATCCATTTTCTTGTTTGATTAGAACAAATATGATTTTTTTTCCCATTATGGTACAATGTAAAACTGAAAATAAATTTAAAAAAAAATTATTTGTACATTTAAATTTTTAATTTTTGAAGCTGAAAACACAACACAAATACTATTTCTATTGCTATCATAATGCGTACCATAGAGGGTTAATAAACCTCTATGGGAGGAAGAATGTGATGACTAGCAAAGCTTGTGAAAGTCTCAGTAAAAAAAATGAATGCAATAAGAGGAAAGAACTGAAGAAAACAGAAACAATGCCCTGTTTTGAAAAGCATTTAAACCAAAATATAAGTAAAATTGTACATTACTATAAAGAAATAAAAAATAATTATAAAAAAATGTTTCCATTCCACATTTCAATCAAAATGTTAATAAAATACTTCAAAAAATATAAAATGTTAAAAAAAGAATAAACAAAGCCCCAAAAACCTAAAAAAAAAAACACACACACACACAAAAAGGGCTTAGCTGAACTGAGCCTGCTTGTGGCAGCCCTGTCATGACTAATTTTACAGTAATGCACCGTTCTAATGAATTTCTTTTATATCACATTGCACTTATAATCACTTATCTATCAAGTAAATATGTTAACTTGAATATTACATGGTCAAAACATGTATTAGATACCACTAGGCTATTCCTGATCATTCTAAGGTAATAATAATTTTAAGGGTCAAACGGCGGCCATCTTGAAAATCAGGCCTTTCCGGAAGTCAAACTTTGGTAAACTTTTAGTATGTTTTTAAGTACATCTGATACTACTGTAAACCACTAAGAAACCTTTTGTTAGAATTTTTTGGGGGTTGAGTCATACATGCACCAGACTAAGCCTAGCATTTCTCATTGAAATGAAATGAAATAATACCTCCATGGCTAGAACAAACATCTCCGATACTCTAACACTTGCCATGTTGTTATACTCCAGCCCGGAAGGTGGCGGGACTGCATAGCACGCTGTACACCATCTGTTCAAAAATATAAGAAGAAGCTGGTTTTTTTTGAATGTACCAATCATGTTAACGCATTTCAGTTATTTAAACTGACTGGCGGATGAAGAAGCTGAGGTGTTTAATTCGCCACAAAGCATAAAGAAACAGCTGAGGAAATTAGACTAAAGGCAGAGCTCAACAACGAAGTTACTAAATGTTATCCAAACCATAAGCTGTAAGCCGTTTTGTGTCGCCACATATCTGGGTGAGTAAAAAAAGCTGACTTTGTTGGCGTTTTGTGTTATCGCTTATTGCTTACATAGTCAGTTCTACCTAAGATACTTTAAAGTTTTCTCTTTTTCCGAAAGTTAAGCCTAACGTTAATCAAATTAAACTCGACGTTTGCATCCTACTCAGAAACAAGAATGAAAATGTCTGTAGCCTAGTTTATTCTTTTTTTTTGTAAGTTTCGCAGATGACATTTTTTTTTCTCTCTCTCTCTCTTCTCCTTAATGCCTTTAAAACTGACTGACTGTTAACGTTGCTGCTGATGGGTTTGGCAGACATTAAAACATTGTGCTGAAGCTCGTACCACCCCTCCACCCCGTGGCCGAACCCTGAGGAATTATGGCCCAATTTGGTTTCGAGAACGACATTCACAACGTTCTGAAACTTGATATGCCCATCACAAATGCGCCAATGGCCAGATGGCAAAGAAAATCATCAACATCCACATCCAAAGCTTCAGGTCCGCTTTCACCCGGAAACCGATCAGTCAGCACATCAAAGACTCCCAGCAAAACACCAGGTAGGTAGATTATACTTTAAGGAATTTGCTAAAATTTAACACATACATTGTAGCAGGATGTTGGTGACATAGTTTGTTCTTCTTCAATCAGGAAAAAATGGGAAAACTCAGTCTACACCTTCAAAAATAGGTGGTGATCGCTACATTCCCACTAGAAACAATAAACACATGGATGTTGCTAGTTTTTTGCTTTCTAAGGAGAATGATTCAACCGAAGTAAAGCCACCAACGGTATAGTCATATGTTGTGATTTACTTTGTTATATTCAGCAGAGGTTTTGAACGGGTCTAATTGGAAATATTTTTGTTTTGGACAGCAAAACCAGAAGGCTTTGTCCATCACATTAAATGGATATGATGTTGATGATGCAAAAATCTTACACCTGAGTGGAAAACCACTGAATGCTCCTGAAGGTACATTTCTCATTTATTTCAGAGTAGTTCTCAATGTGTGTGTTTGTGTCTGCAGAAATGTCCTTTCATAACCATAGTGCTTCTAAAATCTCTTCCCTTCTCCCTAAAAATTAATTCTTTTGCACCATCTGTTTTCAACCACTTTTAAACACGGTGCATGCTGGCAGAGTGGGGAATGCTGTGTGTGTGTGTGTGTGTGTGTGTGTGTGTGTGTGTTTTTAATTACTTTTGATTTCATTTCAAGCGTTTTGTGATGGTTATTTAGAGTCTTGAGACCTTTAACAGGAAGTGCTGCAATGAATGGGGGAAAAAAACTCAGATTATGGCTATGCTATGAACTCTACATTTAACTTATCATTCAAAATATTTTTCTCTCCTAAGGATATCAGAATAATCTCAAAGTCCTCTACAGTCAAGTGCCAACACCTGTCTCTGTGAAGAAAACCAGATACATTTCGACTGTGCCAGAGCGCATCCTTGATGCCCCAGATATCCGGAATGATTTTTGTATGTTGATTCTGATCATTTTTTAAATTAAAGATGCTATTCAGGGTGATTCAATCAAGTTGGAGTGTGCTGTTGGTATGTCAGAAGTTTTAGTTCAGTGTAGACCCGATGGTGAAACTGCAGTCTGCCCTAACAGATGAACATTTGTTGGTATTGGCTGCAAGTTCCCAATTTTAAATGGTATCAAATGCTGCCGTTTTGCCTACCTTTACCCTTCTCCCTTTAGTTATATATTTGCTTGGTGCGGTATATGCATGTATGTCTTGTAACAACGGGACTTGTGAATCAAATTCTAGATCTGCATCTAATGGACTGGGGCTCTCGGAACATACTGGCTGTGGCCCTGAGTCATACAGTTTATTTATGGGATGCTGCGACTGGTCATATCCTTCTACTGATGAAGATGGAGCCAGATGATTACATCAGTTCAGTGTCATGGAGCAGAGATGGAACTTTCTTGGCTGTTGGTACAAGTGATTGTAAAGTGCAGGTCTAGTAACATTTATTCCCCCCCCCCACCCCCCCAAATTCTCCAACTGTTAAAGAATCTACTTTTACCCCCTAGTTATCTTTCCTAAAGACTGCTCATAAATGTCATTGTCTCCACATGGTTTTAGTTATGGGATGTGGAACACCAGAAACGTCTACGCAGTATGTGCAGTCACACTGCCAGAGTTGGAAGTCTCTCCTGGAATGACCACATCCTTTCAAGGTAGTAGTCTCATAATTATTACCACTTGCGTACTAGAAAATGGAGATGGCTGTAGCCTTATAACGTTGCCTAAAGAGTGGCTGAACCAATAATGGAGAACGCAACGCAGCCCTGATTCAAAATACAAACCGAACCAAAGATTCTGCAATAAGTATGTAGCTAACGTAGCCTAACCAGTATTAAAGAAGTGCTAAGCAACGTTCTGGGGTTTTTTAATTTTATTTTTTCTCTCCCCTTCTAAAGACAGCTGTATTGTATTGGAGGCGGTCCACGCTGCTGAACAGTGCAAGTGCTGTATCTACCGCTATAGGCCACGGTGGATTACGGAGGAAACGGATTAATTAAATGGAAAAATGTTGCATAGTGGGCCTTTAAAAAAAAAAAAACAAGTGTTAGTAGAGCTGTAACAGAAACTGAAATTGTGAAACTCACAAACTTGTCCTGGTGTGAGAAGGCAGGCATTTGGATCACAGTTTGAGGGTGACTGTTTTCGGTTGGTCCCCCCCCCCCCCCCCCCCCCATTTTCTATAACTATTTCGTGTTTGGTTAGTAATATTAATATCTACTCAGTGTGGGTCAACAGAGAGGTTAATATATTCCCTCCGTCCAACATTCCCCCAACCCCAACTCAACAACCCACACACACACGTGCGCACACTCACACACAATGCGTCTCGCATTGTACACTTCTGTACACCACTCCCGCTTCTCACCTTTTTGACCCCTGACCCGTTAACATGCCTGTTAACATCTTTCGGAGGCGGAGCAGAATATACCTTATGTCCCCTAGGGCTGGGTGATGCGGACTAAAATATATCTCTATATTTTTCTCATTTCCCAATATACAATATATATCTTTACAACCAAAAAATACCCAGCCCAAAAAAAGCAAAATGTAATGAAGTTGTTCTCATTATTTTTTTTAATTATTATTTTTTTTTGCCATTTTAACCAGGTGGTTGGTCACTTTACAATTAAATAAATGGTGTCTATAAAAATAAAATATTGGGCTTCATGACCTAAACTAATCTGTGCAACAGTTGCAAATAACAAAATGTGGGCCGTCTTTACATTTGTATATTTTGTGCCAGGTAAATGTGATCTATAAATGGCAATTACCTAGCGTTTACTAGAACACTACAATGTATTTAATGAGGCAATTACTATTGTTTTGGATTATATTTTTCAAATCGATGTCTTTTATTTAAAATATAAACATGACTCTCATAGTGGCTTTAAATTTGTGTTCATCTATTTTTCAAATTTGGAAATGTCAAGGATGGTTGAATAATGAGGTCACGTCATTGTGCTGTTCGAGTGTTTGTACCCACTACTATGTTTCAGACAAACCAGGCTGTGTGTACAGTATATAATTTATTTATTTGGCCTTAAGACGGGAACCGTGGTGCCTGTAGTTGGTTTTTGTTTTGCTCTGTCCAAACTTGTATGTAAACCGTGTGTGTGCGCGCGCATTCATTATACTTGATACTGCTTTTCTTGTAGTGGTGCCAGATCCGGACACATTCATCATCATGATGTTCGTGTCGCTGACCATCATATCTCTACCCTAAGTGGCCACAGCCAAGAGGTTTGTGGCCTGAAGTGGTCCCCCGATGGAAGGTTTTTAGCTAGTGGAGGCAATGACAACATGGTGTTTGTCTGGCCAGGTGTACAGGAGAGTACCGTCAATATGCAAACTCCTGTCCAGAGTTTCAGTGAACACCAGGGGGCTGTTAAGGTGACTTTCTTCTATGATTGTTTATTTTGTAATTTATGTAGTGATTCCATTTTATGAATTTATAGCACTTCATTTTTCTTTGATAGGCTCTGGCATGGTGTCCATGGCAGACTAATATCCTGGCATCTGGTGGTGGCACTAGTGACCGGCATATACGGATCTGGAACGTCAGTAGCGGGTTTTGCATGAGTTCATTGGACACGCATTCTCAGGTAAAAGGATGGGTAATGACTAAAAATTGTGTAAATGTAGATGGGTTTTGCAACTGTACAAACTTTCCATTTGGGGAAGTAAGCAGAAGATTAATCAGAGGATGAAGGGGCCCCATCCCCTCTAATTGGCTGTTGGCTAGTTCCTGTTTTTGAAAAGTTCTGCAGTCATACAGGGGGGTAGGAATAGGCCTGGGCTTTTTTCTCAATTTCAAATGCCAAGACGACTCTAAAGATGTATCCTGCAGAAGTTGTTTACTTTTTCAAGTGTTCCCCAAGCGATTTCTTATTAGTCGTCTTAAGTCCAAATCTGTTTCTGACATTGATTGTCATGTACACCTTTTTGACCATGCATGAGGTTCATTTTATGAGCGTTGAAGTGCCGGTGTCGTCAATTTAAATTTAGTTCATCAATGACGTATTGGTAAAATCTCTGCATTTTAGGAGGTGTGGGGGAAAAACAAAGAATTTTATAAAAACTGCAAAAATTTAGGTACAAAATGCAACATAACCACGTCAAATCTTCCATGGCGGTAAATACATGTCTAAGTAAAATATAAATTTTTCAGATTTAAATCTGAATGCATTCTTAAGAGTGGTGCAGAACAATGCATAAGAGAGACTTTGTCACAATTCCTGATGCGCTCGTAGACTATGTTGAGCGGTTAAAATGCTACATTTCTGTGGCTACTAGAAGTGGGGGAAAATCAATTAATGCATCTTTCCACTTTGTTTTATCCCGACAAACTCAAAAGCAGTAGCTTGGAAAATGAGGCTTAAAACGGCATGTGAGATCTCGACCCTGAATATGCATATTCATATGCCATACAATCTTTCATGTCATTACTAGTAGTGGCTATAGAATCTGTCTGGTTTGCTAATAACTTAAATAAATAGGTCAGGCCTTTTGTGACCTTCGTCTTGGTTGTTAAAACTAATTCCAATACCATAATGAACCAATAATGAAAGGGGGAAAAAGACCCGCCCAAAATGCATGACGCGAGAGTAATCTTTGACCCGAGTCAATGTAAAATGCAACCGTGTTGATACAAGAGTAGGGCTCATACAAGACTGCTGCATCCGTTGCAAGTAGAAAACGGTGTCTTCAGTTAATGTAGGGTGATATAGTTTCCATGTATTTGTTTGCATGTCTCTCATAGTTTTTCACTGATCCAAATGTCCAAGATTGAAGTGAGAACCTTATTTCCTGAAATTATGGACCGGGCTTTTATTTAGGCTACTTGGAATTCACATGGCGCAGGCCTTTATTTGTTATTGAGCCGGTAGGCAGAATCTGCTACTGCGTTAGGATGCATATGATGTGAATACCGGTGTGTGTGTGTGTGTGTGTGTGTGTATGTGTATATATATATAGATATATATATATATATATTTTTTTTTTTTTTCCTTTCCATTATTGTTGCATCAATTGCAACGCTATTGCTAGTTTGGTACTGGTGCTCAGTTGGAGCTTCGCGTGCAGAGCCTTCATTTTGCGCGACAGTCCTGCTAAATGGCTTTCGTATCATATCCATAATTTAGCTTAATTTCAAATTTTCTGAGCGAGTAACTCGCACGCTGCCTTCTGGCGGACGGAGCACTAGAATCTTTGATGCCTACAACTAGGCTACGTTTAAGGCATTTTACCAAAGTCATAATGGTTAAAATATTTTATATTAAAATTAATTAACAAACTTCAAATGATTTTGGGGGAAAAGTCAAAGCCCATTTTAACCGGTTACAGATGATTTTGACCAGATATGTTATGACGTATAACCGGTCATAAACCATTTACATCCCTAGTGGTCGTAAGTGTGTCCCGTCTTCTGTTGTATTACTGCTCATTAACCTTCACTCCAACACTGATCATTTTAATGCTCATAAATGCTAAACCTTTAGTCTGTGTATAGTCTATTGACCCAGACTCATTTTAAATGCAGGGAATATTCCAGTTTAAAACTGAATGATTGCACGATACTTGTCATGTTTGACGTCGGCTACAACATATGCGTTTAGGAATATTTCAGTATGCACTTCCAATACTCAAAGTGTGAAATGCATGAGGTTACTGTGTATAGTGGCTCGCACCATACCACAGCATATATGGGTCACCTTATGGGTCTACCTTTTTTTTTTTTTTTTTTTTTTTGTCCTTGGGCCATTTACATCCTGTGCATCCCATACAGTTTTTCAATGGGAGTTTTATTTGGGTCTTCCTCTACGGGTTGAGCGTTTTATGCCTAGAGAACCACTTGGAAAAAACGTGTTAAGGTACATGTATAAGGTTGCTCTATCTACCCTGAAGCTTTATTGTGAACAGTGTGTAAATATGCATTAATTTCTCAGATATCCTCACTGCTGTTTGTACCGAACTACAAGGAGCTGGTGTCGTCACATGGCTTTGCTCATGATAACATTATTATATGGAAATACCCCTCTCTTGCCAAAGTGGCTGAACTTGAAGGTAGGACTCCCACCCCCACCTTCTGAAATATTTATATATAAACATAATTTCCATGTTCTTGGTGTTAACGCAAGCGTGTGTATGTTTGTTTTTATTTATATATACCTAAAGGCCATGAAAGCAGAGTTTTGAACATGGCTCTCAGTCCAGATGGCTCCACAGTTGCTAGTCTGGCTGCCGATGAAACGGTCAGAATGTGGGACTGCTTTGAAAAGGATCCAGTCAAAAAAACTGCAAAACCCCCCAGCAGCATTATACATCAACCTATCCGTTAAACACTACACAAGTGGTAGATTTAAGTGTTTTAACTTCTTGTACAGATCTTTTTCTTGTAACATAAAGCCTCAATAAAGGATTTCCCCAACTGTGAATTTGTTGTAAATTTATTAAAGTACTTATCTTGACAAAAAATGGTCTCCAGAGTCTTAAAGTTTAAAACTTAATTTTAAGGTATTTAATACTTTCACAGGTCTTGGTGTCTTCAAATATAGTCCCCTTTAAGCAAACCGAACTCTGTGCACTGTAAGTGGACCAACAGAAAAGAACTGTTCTTTTAGTGTTCACATTGCAAAGAGGACAGGGTGTTTTTTTTTGTTTTGTTTTTTTTCTGGTCCAGTTCAACATTGGGTTCTCGGTCCCCTTTCTGTTCACACCTGGGGCCTATTGCACAAAACCAGGGATTAAGCCAGCATGTCTTGGTTATCCTGGCTCAATTCATCCACAATCCAGTTGCACAGCAGGATATGTTGTTGTAGTTACCATGGAGATTTATTCTTTGGAATAATCTATTTCATCTCATCCCTTATCTTTGGCACAAACTTTATTTACTTAATTCGTAGCATTGTGACCAATTGGGAGTAGTTTTATTGTATTTAGTTCCTTTATTGAATGGGGTGGGGGAGCTCCTTAGTGACTCTACAAAATTAACAATATTATGCAACACAAGGATGCATACATAAATTGTCCATGGCTAGTGGCACTCTAGGGGCCCCTTCTTTATTCAGGCAGGCCAAATTGCATGCCTTAACATGGGTGACCCTTAACTTGTGAGGGAACCATTTTGCCAAAACATCGCTGATCAGTCAGCTTTGCAGGCCATCTGAAATAAGATGACTTTTAAACCAATGAATGTACTTTGTGATGTGCAGTGTTCATCAATTGGCAAAAACAAAACTTCTCACTTGACCCACCACCTGTGCCTTGCCTGTGGGGTTTCTCTTTAACCGCTTAAATAGTAGCTTATAGCCTGTGAGCGTGCACTTTCTGGGTGATGTATGCTTATGCATTAAGTCTGTTGTAGTCGGGGCACTTACTATTCTGGAGAATGTTCTATTTCATTTTGACTTTCTGCCATGTCTATTTTGGCCCAGTCATGTTTAATCTACATGACACAGATATAGAGCAAACACAAGAAAAGTAAACAACACTCACTTTGGCCCTGTCTCTGTGTACGATAATTCCCTCACAAATACTACAGTTTACAGGTGGAATCTTAACAAAAACGTTGTGCAACCAATTAAGCATGGATGCTCTTGTTTTGGATTCAAGTGATTTTCCACTGACTGGTACCAGTTTGTTTTGTCTTTTTTGCTTTTCCATTACTTAAATCTGACTGGTACCATTTTTGGTACCACCAGAGCCCATTTATGGAGAGCCCCGCCACACTCTAACTCTATTCACTTTGACTTTAACTGCAGTTCACCAAGGGGGCGAGCGCAAAATCAATGGACGTCTATGGAGCTAGACAGCTACACTCAACAAAAATATAAATGCAACACTTTTGTTTCTGCTCCGATTTTTCATGAGATGGACTTAAAGACCTAAAATTCATTCCAGATACACAATATTACCATTTCTCTCAAATATTGTTCACAAATCAGTCTAAATGTGTGATGGTGAGCACTTCTGCTTTGCTGAGATAATCCATCCCATCTCACACGTGTGCCACATCAAGATGCAGATCTGACATCATGAGTAGTGCACAGGTGTACCTTATACTGCCCACAATAAAAGGCCATCCTGGAATGTGCAGAATGCCACAGATGCCACAAGTATTCAGGGAGCGTGCAATTGGCATGCTGACAGCAGGAATGTCAACCAGATCTTTTGCTCGTGCATTGAATGTTCATATCTCAACTATGAGCCGTCTCCAAAGGCGTTTCAGAGAATATGGCAGTACATCCAACCGGCCTCACAACCGCAGACCACGTGTAACCACACCAGCCCAGGACCTCCACATCCAGCAGGTTCACCTCCAAGATAGTCTGAGACCAGCCACTCAGACAGCTGCTGAAACAATTGATTTGCATAACCAAACAATTTCTGCACAAACTGTCAGAAACCGTCTCAGGGAAGCTCAACTGTATGCTCGTCGTCCTCATCGGGGTCTTGACCTGACTCCAGCTCGTCGCCGTAACAGACTTGAGTGGGCAAATGCTCACATTCGATGGCGTCTGGCACGTTGGAGAAGTGTTCTCTTCACGGGTGAATCTCGGTTTACATTGTTCAGGGCAGATGGCAGACAGCGTGTGTGGCGTCGTGTGGGTGAGCGCTTTGCTGATGTCAATGTTGTGGATTGAGTGGCCCGTGGTGGTGGTGGGGTTATGGTATGGGAAAGGCATCTGTTATGGACAAAGAACACAGGTGCATTTTATTGATGGCATTTTGAATGCTCAGAGATACCGTGATGAGATCCTGGGGCCCATTGTTGTGCCATACATCCATGAACATCACCTCATGTTTCAGCAAGATAAAGCACGGCCCCATGTTGCAAGGATCTGTACACAGTTCTTGGAAGCTGAAAATGTCCCAGTTCTTGCATGGCCAGCATACTCACCAGACATGTCACCCGTTGAGCATGTTTGGGATGTGCTTGACCGGCGTATACGACAGCGTGTACCAGTTCCCACTGGTTCTGTTTGTACTCAATGCTCATGTTACCAGTGTGAAAATACTGTTTATATGCCATCATTTTTAGTACTCTGCTCCCATCTACTGGTGAATGTTGGTAGTGTTTCGTGTTTATGGAATCCTATGATGAGGTCATAAGCATTCGACATTTGTAAGGGAGAAATCAGAGCGTGGTGCTCTCGTCTCTTGAAATTATATGTATTGTAGTATTTCAACCCTCAAGATTACCTTTGAAGGCATCGGCGGTAGGTTTTCATTTAAAAAAGAAACGTGTATTCATGTTTTAGTTGTAACTTGCAATTAGCTTTGCTAGAACTTGTTAATTTACAGTCTGAATGGGTTGTACACATTTTTCAGTTTTACCCTACTTCAATGAGCCATAAAACTTTGAACAAGAGATTTTGTCTGTGTTGTTATTGAAGAGGAGTTATCTCGCTGTTTACCCTGGCAAGGCGTTGGGGCAGAACAGTACACCACTAATAGAGTTGGCAAGTGAACCACGTCATTCTGTGTCATTTCCTATGTCCGGTTCCTAAGCAAAAACCCCCATGGGAAAATGAATGGCTCAAATAACAAAACAACATATACAACAAATATGGCAGTGTCTGACCTACGAGGACCTAGGCATTCGTAAATAATATTCGTAATCAATAAAATGAGTAGCACCACAGTCTGGGTGTGTTTTTTAGACACATTGTAACGATGATAAATGAATTTTGCTATCCCTCTGCTAACAGCGAAAAATTAAGGACTACATGGAGTTGTCTCTTACCTTTGACGTCATTTTCAAAAACGACGATTTAAAATGCATTATGTTCTTTATTTACAATGATTCAGTGTAATTTACAACGATTACACCAGTCAACAATAGGCAAATCTTTCACAAAGCTTGTTTTGAAAAAAACTGCGGGATGACATGTCGTTTAGCGCGGTTTTGTATAGCTCTGGTTACCATGACGGCCGGCTAACTTGTAGTCAAAAGGGCTTTCCGCTTTAGCCTAGAGATAGAAACATCTTATTTATTTTGTCATTAGACTGCAAATTTGCAAACCCATCGTCCATAACATGTTTTTTTAACATCCTCCATCGAATGCGGAGGTCATCTACTCACGTGCTTTTGCTCACACCTTATTTGAGATAGAGCTCCAAAATTAACATTGGATTTCCCATAGGGGAAAAAACTTACGAACCGGATGTCGTGAAATGCTAACAAGAAAAACTACAGGCTTCCGGGTCACTTGCCAACTCTATATCCAACAACTTCGCACAGCCATTGAAGAGGAGTGGACCAACATTCCACAGGCCACAATTGACAATCTGATAAACTCTATGCGAAGATGTGTTGCGCTGCAAGAGGCAAATGATGGTCACACCAGATACTGACTGGTTCTGAGTCCCCAGACCCCCAATAAAGCAAAAAACTGCACATTCCAGGGTGGCCTTTTATTGTGGGCAGTATAAGGTACACCTGTGCACTACTCATGATGTCAGATCAGCATCTTGATGTGGCAAACGTGTGAGGTGGGATGGATTATCTCAACAAAGCAGAAGTGCTCACTATCACACATTTAGACTGATTTGTGAACAATGTTTGAGAAAAATGGTAATATTTTGTATCTGGAATTAATTTTAGATCTTTAAGTCCATCTCATGAAAAAGTGTTGCGTTTATATTTTTGTTGAGTGTAATTTGCAGTTTTTATTTGCTTATCGTTGACAAAGTCCAAATGTTATTGTTGTTTCCGAGAGATCGATAGGGGTTGTAAATCAAAAGTGGAATAATCTGGGACTCATATCCTTTCCTTTTCTTACAGGTTGGGCAGTCGGGAACTAGTCTCTGCTAGCTTCTAGCTGGTTTAGTGTGCGCGACATCAGATTTGCTCAAAAAGCTGTATTTTTCATAAACAAGCGAGTTTAAAAATATGGCGTATGCACCCTTTGTGTCGACTCTGTTTCTGACAGTATTGCATTTGTTTATAAAAAAATTATATCGAGAGATATGTACAAATATGTAGGTGCAGCTCTATAGGCCCCCATTCATTCTGCGCTCGCCCACGAGCTCCCACACGGAGCAGTACTAAAACGGAACTGGTACCACCTTTGCCGATGTTCCAAGCAAGCTGAACCGATAGTAAATGATGACGTGTGCATATTGGAGGTTACTGATTGATGGTCGCTATGGATTGTTATGTACTGTGTTGACAGGACCCACGCAAGCCACGGTATTCTTAAAATACCTCAGGATAGCAAGATTGAACGATATCTCATCTGCTTCAGCGTCACAGACATTTTAATTAAACGACTATGTTTATCACGTTGATTTTAAAGACCTCAATGGAACATTCCATAGCCCTTCCCATCACTCGCCACCTGCCAGCAAGAATGCCAAAGGCATTTTCAATAATTCTTCTTTCTCGAGTGCCGGAAATTGTAGACCTTCTGGTCATGAGACAATTTCTGAGATCCTATGAAGAGAATGTTCTTATTAGAAAACCTTGGTCCATCTCCAATAATACAAATTTAGTCGAAGGAGAAGTTGAGAAAAGTTCA
>JAGFZM010000076.1:477782-497271 GCA_017657215.1 Limnothrissa miodon
GGAGATTTATTAGTTTTCAATCTTGATATAGCGGAATGAAGTTCTTCTTTTTATATAGGGGTCACTAAAGCTTTGCTTTGCTCCTCCGTCAAAGTTGGGAGATCTAAAGACCTGAGCAAAGACTCATTAGTAATATGGGTTTGTAAGTATAGCTCTACATAGTATCCCTTGAAGCAATCCATTATTCCCTTCATATCACTTAGAATATTGTTTGTCCTGGAGTCTATAATTTTGTGTGTTCTATTATCTGCCTCCTGCTTTCGTAGTTTATATGCCAGTAGGTTTGCATATTTACCTCCTCCTTCAAAATACCTTTGCTTTGTAAATATTCATTTCTTTTACATTTCTGAGTTAAATATTTCTGCCATTGATTTTCCTTTTTAATTCTGTTTCACTTGCAGGAAGACTGCAAATCACTGTGTGTCTTAAGCCCTTATTTTTCCAAAAAGAAGTTTTTTGGATCACCTTTCCCCTCATCCCAAACAGTATGAGGGGAGACCTCACCATTGTCATTCTGATTTATGTAATCTTGTATATCTTTAGTAAACAGTTCAGTCATATCTTTAGTTAGTATTGAGTCTCCATTGAGTAAGCTATTTTCTATAAATCCTAGACAGAGACAAATACACTGGGCAGTGATCTAGTCATTTTTATCACAATCTGTTCCAAATATCAGAAAATAATCTATTCTTGAGTAAGAGGAGTGAGGGAATGTAATGGGTACAATCCCTCACAGTTGGGTTGAGAAATCTAAATGTGGATTGAGTGTGGTATTAAGATCACCCCCTAATATCAAGAATTCCTGGGAATATCAGTTGCTGTCTTATCCAAGGGAGTTTTTCCTTGCCCCTGTTGCTCATTGGGCCTCTTGTGTTAAGCGCTTTGTGACATGCCTTTTGTAAAAATGCGCTATATAAATAAAATTGAATTGAATTGAATATTTGCCTAAGTCTCTATACTCACGCCCAGAGGGACATATACATTATTTAAAGTGAACAAGGTACCTATAATTTTCCCTTTAATTAGAATGAATCTACCCTGCTTGTCTTTCTTGATGCTTTGTGTTCATTTATTAATTGACCTGAAATGAGAATGGCCACTCCTCTATTATGCTTAGAGCCATTGGAGGATGAGTAAACATATTAAATCATTGTCTTTTTAAACTCTTTCTCATTTTGTCCCACTACCATGATTCTTATACTGCCAGATTCCAGACAGTCTCCTCTCACAGATATGTAAAGATATACGTAATGTAAGCTTTCTGTGGAGAGAAACTATAGTTTTTGTTTAGACGCAAAAAGATTTTTTGTTGATTAAAAAATTTATTTAATAAAATTAACAAAGTGAATTAATCATATGACACCAGATTCTGATAGCCCAGAGTGTCCTCAAAAAAACCCATTCAGTTTATGTGTGTAGCCTTTTCAATGACCAAGTTATCAGCTTCAAAGTAAACGGAGTAAAAAGGTAGTAAAGCATGGCTATGCCGAGCATTTAAAAGAATATTGCATTTATTAACAGCAGTTTGCAGACATTGCAGGGAAAATACCAAATAGGTTTAATATTGTTATTTAATATAATTTTGAAAGGTTTGGCGGGCTGGACTAAAAAGCCAAATGGGCCATATACAGCTCCCGGGCCTTAATTTGCCCATGCCTGTTGTATATCTTTGCTGATAATGTACACTATGACACAAGTATCGTTTTTAAACGTCAAATTAACCGCATTTCAGACTACGGTCAAACGGTAAAGAGCTGCACTGAGTAACATAGCAGGCCAGAGTCAGTCCACACCTATTTCGCTTCTCTACCTACTTTATCTATTGATAAAATCTGTGTAGAATCATCCAATCAAAATTGTCTGCTCTGCCTCTTTCAGAGGCGAAATAGTTTCCTGTGGGTGGGTAGGGGAATTTGGCGCAAGCTGGCTTCCACAAAAATAATAGTAAATAGGAAAGTGGGCGGACTAGTCAGTTTGTCGCACACCAATCAGATTGTGAAGGCATTCCAGCGGAATTTGTTGTGATATCTTTTGGTCAACTCATTCATTCAAGTCTAGTGTTGTTTGTTGAGAGGTAGCAATGGAGGACGTAAACAATTTTTTGTGGAACGACTTCTAAAGTTGCCATTACAGTAGCGGCATATTAAAAAAGAAAAGTGTCAATTATGCAAAGAACACCACCACAGAAGTTTTATCATTCTCCAGATTAGAGATGTATCGTTCTTGACCGATTAGTTCAAAAAGATCTAATCTTAAATGTGACTTTGGTAGACCTAATCGTCTTGTGGGATCGATTAGTTCCTCTTTTTTCTGTTTGGCGGTCGGCAACCAACTGAAATGTGCATTAGCGCCACCATTGACTGTATATATACAGTCTATGAGCGCTACCAACTGGGTAGGATCGATTAGTTCAGTCGCACATGCGCATTTGCGCAATGTCCTATAGCTTCTGTGTTGTGTCTTTTAGTTTTTTCGAGTCGTTCGTTCATAACGTGACAGCCCTATTACTTTAACCAATGCAGTCTGAGCTGGAAAGTGCAGGAACATAAACGATTAGTTTATCTCTCGAGTGCTACTGCTTTCCAATCGTTCATTTGACACTGGCTCAGTTAGGCTAGCTCCTCAGTCAAGTATTAACGTAAAATTCAATTTGAGGCTATGTGATCATACTGTGGTGAAATGAATGGACAATGATTGAAGGGAATGTGTGGACATTCATTTTTATTTTAACCATATTACCGGTAATCTGGAGGGGATATGTGAGAGGTGGGGCTCACGTGGTGACAAAAGCGAGAACTTGTCAGATGCTGGGTGCAGGGCAGGCATAGACCAAAGACCCAGGTAAACAATGAATTAATATTTGCTGTTTTTTATAGCATTATAGTTTTATCTTGTTTGTAGTGTGATCAACATTTGTGTAAGCAGTAGATGTGTTTCATTTAGCTCAAATGAACAAAGAACTAACGTGGAGACTGCATATGTTTGGCTAATGGGGCTGTCACGGATTTTTATAAAGTGAACGAGGGGACTCGAAAAAAGTTCACTTTGCTGACCAAGACACAAACGAACTTGTCAGTTAGGTGAACGGCTTTTCCCACTACTATTCCAGAACTATTCTAATAAAACGGGTTGACAGCTAGCGTGCATGGCTCAAAAAAACATTTTTCCCAGCATGCACTGCAATATTTGTTGACATATATTTTTATTATATTAGCCTGTATTGTTTTGAAGCACGGTTTATTTATTATAGGCTACAGCACACATCATCAGGATTTAACAAAACACAGATCTAGACTGATTTCAAACTAGAACCCATAAACCTACACGCTACACCCGCTACTGTTGCGTGCTATATCACAACTAATAACACAATCCATGTATGGCTTAGGTTAGAAAGAATAAGGACAGAAGATTTTATACTTACTCTAAGGGCTTGAGGACTATTGGATGGGTCACAAAGGTCACATCTCCAGGTATATGTAGTTCCCCAGCCAGACATCAAAAACTATTTGATAGGATTTTGTTTACAGAATCAGGACAACAGAAAAAATAGTAAAAAAGTATATTTCTTCATAAATAAATGATTTAGCCACTCACCTCATAGACAATGAAGGCATTGAAAGCCACCATGCTGAAGTTATAAACAATCATAGCTGTTTTGAGATGGAAGGGTTTACGGTGTGCCATAAAGCGTGGCCCAACGTAGAGAACAAAGAATATGTAACCCAATAAAACAAGGGTCATCTGGATGGGGCTCTGCATTAAAGGATAATCCCGGACACGATGATCTAGGCAAGTATTATATCTTTGCGTCAAATATCAAGAAAGAGGCATTTTGTTGACAATAACTGTAATTGTATTATCCTCCACTGTATAGCCCCAAAATTTAAGTTGGGGCATTTTGTAAAATGCAAACAAAATACTATTGTTTTCAAAATTATTAAGTCATATGTAATTCAGCATAAAAAAGACAACACATCAACTGTTAAAGGATGGGAATTTTAAAGGAAATTCTATTTTTTATTTAATGCTGACATGCCTCTAAAATGCTGGGATAGGCAGTAGAAGATTGTACGTGTTGAATAAACTCAACACAACCCTTACCCTAGGAATATTTTCAAGCTAATTTGATCAATTGTCAACATTAATGTGTACGTTAAAGATTAGGACAGAAACTGAATCTACCGGACAGGTTGAGGTTCATCATGTTAGGTCTACCTCTGTAATGGAAAACATTGGTCTCAGGAAAATATGGAATAGCTACTGTCTATGAACATACTTTGACAAGTATAGAAGACATCTTATTTATTCTAATTTAAAGGCCCACTATGCAACATTTAATTAATCCGTTTCATACTGTTTAGGATGCTAAAATGAATCAATACACGGCGAACGAACGGTGTAGAATGCGCCACCGTGGCCTATAGCGGTAGATACAGCACTTGCAATGTTCAGCAGTGCGGACCGCCTCCAATAGAATGCAGTGCAATACAATGCAATACAGCGGTCTTTAGAGGGAGCTAGTGAGAGAAAAAACAGAACGTTGCTTAGCCCTTCTTTAACTAATCTAACTTATTCATTTATTGTAAATGGTGCTCTACAAATATAATATAACGGAATTGAATTACAATTTAGGTATGATCTAGAGGTGCCACAGGCTCATCTGATCTCAAGTTAATTTCAGATGGACCAAAGAGATGTGTTAAATTTTTAGTGTAATTGTACAAATAAAACAAAGTGTTTTGTGAGTCATGGACTCGTGCATTATTTGGCCTACTGAGGAGAGGGACCATCCAATTACTTAAGTGCTCAGCCGGCATGCATGATGATACAATAGGCCAATGGTATGGACAGCTTGCAAATCTGGAGTGTCAAAATACTGTTGAAAAAGATTCTTTTGAGCTATGCTTCAAATCAGTCAAGGCATCATATTTATTGCATCTGCTCCATAAATGAGCTAAAAAGCTTAAATGGCCAGAAGTATATATGTCAGATCTTGTGCATATTATAAAAAATAAAAATGACAAGAAATCTGTGTCGTCTAATAAAAATCCTGTATTGAGTAAAAACTAATGTTTTTTTTTTTATACAGAAATAATAATTTACCATTAATAATTAATGGTAAATGTCCCTCTGCTGTAAATGTGACCCTTTTTGAGGTGTGTTGCTGGCATCAGACTGAACGGAAATTCCACAAATAACAATAAAGATTATGATTAAGATTTAACAGTTGATATGTTGATTGTATGTTTTGACAATTATAATATCTGGTTTCAAACAATGTCCAAACAAGTCCAATTACTTTGAATTAAACACTTGACTATAATACTGGGTGGAACATAGCCCAACTTGGGTGATGGATCCTTACCTGTTCTTTTCAGCAGATAGTCATGGAACTTCATTGTATTTGATATAACCTCTTGAATCATCTTTTGTTCTTGGATAAACATCTGTATTTTTAAAAATATGGTTAAAATTATTTCAGACAATTATAGACATATTATAGATTATAATTGTTGTGATTGTTGTCTTAAGGAAAGCAAGACCGTGATTCTTATTTTGCATACACAATTATAGGTATGTAGAATATGCTTCTACTATCATGATGAAAATATTTGTCTGATAAGTGATTCTCATACCTGTATGGACTGGCATGGAACTGAGAAATTCCTTAAGTCTGATAGTCAGAACACACTAGACTTGAAACATTTTGCTTGACAATTTTGTTTTAATCATTTTTGTTATTTAAAAACCAGTAAAGGGAATCACTCTGTCCTGCACTCTTACTGGCAAGAAATCTATTAGAAGTTTAGTCAATCTATTAATGCTGATGTTCAAGTTTTGTTTCCTCTGTAAAAAGGAATGTCGTATGTACGCTAACAATTGAATTTCCCATTGGGGATCAATAAAGTATCTTTCTATCTATCTATCTAACATTTTGCAAAGCTGGTCTTTAAGGTCTCTACGTTTTGCATAATCAGCAAGTAAAGTTACACTATGATTGCAATTCAGAGTTAACCAATAAAAGTATTTAGACACAATAAAATACGATATTTGTACTAAGACCAATCCTGTAAGGATCATCCTTATTTTAAGACATGCTTAAAAAGAACAACAACTGTTAAAATGTGAAATGGATGATAATAATAAATAAATGAAATGACCAACATTAGGTTTTAGCCATACTTACCTATATCATCAACCTTTTCCACTATTATCTTATAAGTTCCACTTCGCCACTCAGATCAGCTTAAATGAAGATGGAGAAAACTGGAGCTGTAAACAGAGACGAATGTGTATATCTAGGCTGTCAATTCCTTTCAAACTTGCTCTGCAAAAAGGTGTCCTGCATTAATTGTGTATCAAAGACTCAAAAAATAGGAGCCCTACTGAAAGTGTTGCGTTACAACAGACCCAAGGACTATAGTCTTCTAGACTATAGAAAAATGTATGAACACAGTTTGGAGCCAACACCTTCTTGGCTTATAGGGCACACCCTGGCCTTAGTGCTTTTGGTCCCACCCACGCCAGCTACCCAACTGCTATGATAGGTGGTTGTTTGTAGAGCTGGGATGGACACCGGCACCTACAATGGTTGTTCAATTATGGACAAGCAGGCGCAACCCTAACAATCGAAAGGTTCTTTGTTTTTTATCAAACATTATGGGAAAGACAAGCCCAGAGAGAGCTGTACAAATCTTTCAGAACATGTGGTATGGGGATGATTAAGACAAATGTATATGTAAGTTTTGCATTTGGTTTTAACAACGGATGTCTTTACTTTGAGACTACAGGGAATTCCACCTACACTATCACAGTGCCCTAGTCAGTTTCACTGCATTCCAGTATAACGGGTTCCTCTTGATTTCGAAATTGAATAGACTCAAGAAAAGTGGTCACATACTTTTCTACCAATATGGCAAACGGAAGGAGAAGAGAGGAATGAAAATGGATGATTCAACTAATGAAAAGGAATGATGAGAGGAATGATGAAATTAATCTGTTATGATCATAGAGGGAGATGTTGCAATACCCAAATTACTCATACTTTCGACAAATCTACATCACATCATTCAACAGCAACAATGGTTGGTAAATGGCATTCACAGTAAAAAATATAATATAAAATATTTGATGGATGATATCAAGACAAGATTTATCTTGCTGTGTAACTAGACAACTGTGTCAACTAGACAATAATTCATCACACAACCACGAATAATAGACACTTAAACAAAATATAAGCTAGTGGAAAATCATAGCCACAGCTGTGACAATAGACTATTCTTTCCTGGTTAAACTAAGTTATACCAAGCACTAGGTTTCAAGCCCATAACCATGAGAAAGCAATTTGTTTAATGTTAAAAATGCAGACAGAGGTCAGAGATGGACAGAGGACTGGTCATCATCTGTTTTCATGAACACAACTGTGAATGCACAGCTTCTTGCATGACCTCTTAATCATGGTTACGCCACAGTAAACACCATAGCAACACATTCTTATGTGATCTTAATCAAAACTTGTTATTTTCACCAGTCCAATCCAAATTAATATTCACTTAATTGTTATGGCTAGGTTGAATGGACAGTGTACTGTGTATTTGGGGCAGAGGCTGTGCAAAAGGATGAGTTTAGCGTTTGGTAGGCATATTGAGACCCAGGCGCAGGCAGATCAAGATAAACGGTTTATTAAACAACACTGATCAAAACAAAGAACAAACTTACAGATGATGAGATTTGTTGAGAACAAGGCACGAGGAAATGAGCATTGAGCAACACACAACCACAAGACATCAAACAATGACTGAACAGAGACAGGGGTTTAAATCCACTGGGAGATTAGGGAGCAAGAAGCTGAGACAAGGCGGGGCTAATCAATGAAACAATCACAGAACAAGATGCAGGTGAGGGATGGGGCTAGAGAACAGACTGAGGCCCCATCCACAGGAAGCCGGTTTCAAAATGATTTGCGTAAGGACGGAACCCGGGCCCTATTCCAGAAAGCAGGTTATGTGACATACCCGGGTAAGTTTAAGGGTAAGTTAGTGGATAACGTCAATTTTCGGTTCCAAAAACGGAGGTAACTTTCTTGGTATGTAATAACCAGAGCAACATACTCTCTGAAGATAACCTGCTCGGTAGCCAGCCCGGTCTCATCCGTCAGACGTGCAGGTTGCACGTAGAACAGTTTCTCAAAACGTGCCACAGGCAGGTAGCTCTCGGCTATTACCCACATTGCATTGTGCTTTCTTGACCCAGAATTCTCTTGTCCTACCCGGCTGCTGCTGTTTTCTCCGAATGTAGGTGATGTTATCGATCCCAAATGCATCATTAATATCAATCAGTGCACATAGTTCTCGCGACTAGTTACTTTTTAATAAGTCTTCGAGTTTTACCTAATTGGGAAACGGATATTAAAACCATACGTGGTAAGAGTAGGCTAGGCTAAAACAAACATATGCAGCCTAGCTCACTACAATAACGACGATGTAAATTAGTGTCAACGTGTTGAAATGTGCTAAAAATAAACCTAAAAGTAGAGTGTGTTTTGATATTACACTTTATTTTCGTAGTTAAAGTATGCAATTATATTGTCTTTATATGTCTCAAGCTACACTAGCTGTCTAAAGTAATTTGAAATCATTAATTGGTACGATGAAAAATCCTACGTATTTCATGCTATTGTCAACCTTTAATCATCCTTTATTTATCTATTCCAAACCACAAGTGGCACACTCTGATCTGGAGGAGAGGGGGGCTCCAATGGAGGTCCTTTGGCAAGAAGAGAATTCAAGAGTTTCAACATGTGTGGTCCGAAGCATTGACAATGGTTGTTTTGTGTAGGTAGGTTTTTAGAGAAATATACATCTTTTAACTTCACACACACTGTGACTAGTTGGACACAAACATGAAAGTCTAAGACACGGTGTGAAGCAAAAGCAAAACTAATGCTGGCTGCGATGTAGTCCTGCACTACAGCTCTCCTCCTCCGCTGCTTTCTCTGCCACTCACCTAATGTTACTATTCTGTGGTTTTACACTGCTCTACACTACTTGCATACTGTTGCACAACATTGTCCTGTACCACTTGCCTGCCATCCACTTACACTGTCTTGTGTGAACAAAAACACATTTGATGATGTATCGAATGTCTGAAATAGTTTAACAGATCAGTTGTTCTACTGTGTGTTTAATGGTGTTCAATCTAAATTGTGCTTTTTTCAGCTGTGCCAAAACATAAGCATCAGATGCTGGTTCGGATGATGTTTTGACGGAGGCCCTTGTCGGGGAGAAGAAGCAAAAGTTGCTATAGTTCACCTTGTGTGGTTCCAGTACATTGTCATGGAACTTCTATTAGGCAAGTCATCTTTTAGCTGTCTGTGATTCAAGTATTGAGAAGCTTTCCTGTGCCACTCACAATCTGTCTAATTATAGTGTCCTATACTCACCTATTATCTTGTGCTATGATGCTGTTCTGCACCACTCCTTAATCTACCATTTAGCAATGATGTGTTGTGGCAATCTCCTGCTATTCATATACCTGTGCAAAAATAATTTCCCTTAAGTAGCCAACCTGGAAACATCCGTTAGCATCTATAAATGGAACAAATGCTGAAGATTTTGCAGTCGTATAGGAAGTTTTCCTGATTTACAGTTGTCCATCCTTAATTGTACTCTATTCAGCTATGCCAAAAAACAAGAAGACTCCCCCAGAGGATGTGCCAGGTCCGATGGAAAATGGTGCTGAGGAGAGAAAGTTACTGTATTCCAACATGTGTGGCCTGTGTCCATTCGTGTAAATTCTATTTTAAAGTAAGTATTGATTTTTAATAGTAATATCTTTCAGCAGTCCATGGTAAACTGCATTAACATTAAAACAATTTGTTTTTACACACTAAAGTACTCATTATTTCATTATTTTTTTTCTGGTCATGCACCCAAGTTGAGCAACCAAATTTTACGGTAGTCAAGGCGATTGCAAGGGTACTTAACATGGCTGCTAGGATGTTGCTGCTCAGGTAGTTATAGTGCAATGCCATTGTGAATGTGATTGCTAGTCTGTTGCTAAGATACATGGTTGCAAAAGTGTTGTTATGGCTTTTATGGTGATTGTTACATTAACTTAATTAAGTAGTTGATGTAATAAGTAGTTGCTGTAATAAGCCACATTCCTCCATTCTATGCAAAGTCTTTAGTTGTTATGGCATACTGATTATGGCATTACTGATTGACAAGTACAGGTCAGTGTCTGAAGTTTAGGGTGTAAATAGTAAAGTAGTAGCCTGGACCCACCCCTACTTCCTGTGATGCTACATTAAATTTTGTGAGCAAGTCAGTATGGCCAAACTTCCATTTTAATGAATTTACTCTCCTGAAAAATCAGGCACCAATGACAAACAAGCTTTCCCCCCCCCCCCAGCGCCACTGAGACATCTGATAGATGCAGGTTAAGCCCGCCTCTCAGAAGGGTAGTACAGTAGGTTGGCCAGACTATGCTCTTATTATGAGCATAGTTGCGAAATAGATATCACTTGCCAAAGCTTATGATGACTAGATGTTCATCCATCATGATCCCTTTTCCAAACTTTATGTCTTAAAAATATATCTAGTCATTTGTGTTAGACACACATTGCCAGTTGACAAGCACAGTCTAATATCAGTTTTTAGGGTGGAGATTTGTGTGGACAGCTTCAATTTACATATCTACAGTTCTTTTGCACCACAGGCATATTTGTTTTTGTAATGCATTGATTGAAATTATAGTGACAACTAACAATTATAGTGACAAACCACAGTAATGAGTGAATGAAGTGAGGAGAATGTTGTTATTCTTTGTAAGCATATTTATATTTTTCTTTACGATTTCCAGGTCATTGCCCAGGCCAAAAGATAAACAGCCTCTTGACAGCTTCTGCACATAAATGGTTTATCTTCATCGTTTTGCCCAATGGATCTTCTGGTTACTGTTTCACAGTTAAGTGGTCTTCCGTGGACACTTGTATATAAACGCTTGGAGCCTCCCAATGTTCTTTGTGACTTCATGAGGACAAGAATTACATCAGTGGACCCTTCATCAGCAGCCACCACAAAGACCTCTGCTCCACCAACCAGTAGAGTCTTGATAGTTTAGGTAGTCTCTAGCATAATGCTGTAATGGACCCATAGGTGTTAATTTGAAGGTTATGTTTGTGTAATCCACAGCTTGTCACAGACTGATGTAATTGTTCTTTTCAAAGGTCATGGAGCCCAAGTTCTAAAATGAGTCCAGTCACTGCCGTTAGACATGAGATGTTATTTGGATTGCATTTGATTTGTGAACAAAGTTGGTGTGAAATACCTGTAATCATATTATGAACCTGATAAGTAAATACTTTTTTTATTAATTCAACTTGGAACTGTTACTGTTAGTTTTTGTATTCATATGCGTTTCCTTCCTGTTTATCAATTTATTAAATATAATGCCTATGTATTCCTGCTCTGTGCTCTGCTTTCCTTTATAGATAGATGATAGTTTTTTAATTTATTCTGTTGCATCCATACAACACACATAGTAATAATAATTTTAACCACTAATAACTATTACAACAATTATATTTTAAATATTTTTCCATATACAAGACCCATATTTTATCTAAACCAATCAACACTTAGCAACCACTAAAATTAGCTGATTTGACACCTTGATCTTTTTGTGCTGAAATATGTCCAGAGTCATTTATTTGATTTGTAGCTAAGGCAGCAGATTGTTATATTGTTGATATATTATTCACATACTGATGTGCAGAAATGTATGAATTAATTTATAAAAATGAAAAATAATGGTAAGTATAAATAATTTTACTTATTTTCTGCTCATAAGCTTTGGACAACATAGTTGTTTGGAAATATCCAATGTTGGCTGGCAACGACTTGAAATTTAAAAGTTAGTCTTTTAAATCATTCAGAAATACACAAAAAAATACACAATAAGTTAACTTGAGATTTTGAGAGGAGTAATACTGTGAAATAAATACAGTTTTCCTCATTTAACTTACTATGGTAAAATAGAGGCAAAAGAGATAACACAAAACAGTGTTGTGATCTTTAGAAGTTACTAAAACATTCAAAATACACTAAAACTGTGAATGGATACAATGCAGAAAGATGTAAAAAGCTGACATAAACACATTTTTACTCATTTAATTTGCTATGGCAGGTCAGAAGCATGGCAGATGCTTTGAAATGCATATTTTTTTTGTACCCAACAGCTGTGACTTTTGATACTTAAAAGTTATTAAATCATTCAAAATACATTAAAACATCTGTATTTTGAGTTAACCTGATGCAAAAGTGTGCAATGTGCAGAAAAAAATCTAATTTTACTGACCTCACTTGCTGTATCAAATCCGGGGTGTAAAACATCATTGAAAAGTACCATTGAAAGAGCCAAATGAGCCAAATGGGGGCTTGGTAGCATTCTGGGACATATTTCATGAAACATCAACATGTCACATAGTTTGATTCGGGGGGGAAATAACAAACTTGTTTGTCAAATTTGAGACCTGTAATTGCTTCTGTGTTGCCAGGAGGCGGAGCCAAAAATAGAAAAAATGTGAAATTCTAGGGGGCACTGTGGAGTCTGTGAATGTGTAAGCTGCAATTTGACTCCACTTTCATGTTAACTGTGATATGGAGAATTCACATGCCAAATTTGAGATCTGTAGCTGATTGTGTGTTTCCAGGAGGCGGAGCCAAAAATGAGGAAAAACATGAATTTCTAGGGGGCGCTACAGAATCTGTAAATGTATGAGCTGAAATTTCACTTCACTCACTCATACTGGGTTAGTCATAGATATTACATTTCAAATTTCAGGCCTCTACCTACATATGTGTTGCCAGGAGGCGGAGCCAAAAATAGGAAAAAACTTGAAATTCTAGGGGGCGCTACAGAGTCTGTGAATGTGTAAACTGTAATCTGACTTTACTGACTTTGCTTGGATGAGGCATAGATATCACATACAAATTTTAAGACCTCTAGCTAATTGTGTGTTGACAGGAGGCGGAGCCAAAAATGTGAAATTTTCAATTTCTAGGGGGCGCTACAGAGTCTAAGAATGTAGAAACTGTAATTTGACTCCACTCACATATTAAGTGTGAAAAGTAGATGAAACATACCAAATTTGATGAGTTTATGATCAAGTTAGAAACCCTAACCCTAGGTATAGTGTTCACAAATTGAACAGGTCAATTGGGTCAAGGTAGGGTTAGACCAGTAATTGTAAACAAATATGAACATGTAAATGGACTGCATTTATATAGCACTTTTCTACTCCTATGAGCACTCAAAGCGCTTTACAAAATATGCCTCACATTCACCCATTCACACACATGCATTCATACTCCGGTGGCAGTGGCTTCCATACAAGGTACCATCCTGCCATTGGGGTTCAGTATCTTGCTCAAGGCACCTCTATCACCTGCGCCACCATCACCCCCAGGTGACACATTTATTGACAAGGTGGACAAAACAATTTTCGCTTTCAAGTTTGAGACTTCTGACTGCATCTGTGTTGACAGGACAGAGCCAAACATCAGAGAAAACTGATATCTGGGGGGCACTACAGAGCCTACAGATTTAATGTGTTCTGATACATGTAATTGATACATGCCAAATTGTCAGTAAATACATAAGTGTGAGGTTAAGATTTGACCTTGCTGACCTTAACAATGGCAATGGTCAGAACATGCCAGCAGATGAACAATATTTTAAAGGATCAACACATGAGCACATCAACACATGATGAACACAGAGATCACAGAAGTTTCTTTAAGATCAAATATATTTTATTTTCATTCTACTTAACATTGAACAAAAAGAACTTCAGTTTCCACAATCAGACTGAATATCATATTGTTTTTCACATTTTTTAGACTTAACTGAATTTGATCAGGATCTTTAGGATCATTGACAGTATCAATGGTAATCAGAATTGTGTGTGGTTCTACAATTTTTAGACATAGTTGCAAAAATTACAATGATGACAAAAACGACATGATAAAACATTTAATAAAGGTATCATTTCATACAATTTAATGCAATAAAATGTTTGCATTAAAATTGCCTAAATCTGTTTTTTTTTCAAGTATGACATAAAATTGTTAGTAAATGTAGAATAGTTTTTTTATGGAATCTTCAGAATGTCATGGAAAGGCGGAAAACTTTCACAGCATGTTCATACTATTCAGTGTTCAAGTGAATGCTGCTTGTGTATGAAAATGTCCTAATTGTCAAATCCCAATAATGCAGTTAGATTTTTCTTTTAGAAAACATGACAATACAAAAACAGAAAATACAGATAACAATACAATTCTCTTGACAGAGAGACAGATTGACAGAGGTTAGTCATTTTTAGTGACTGAAAGTCCAGTTGAACTGAAATCTTGAGATAATAAGGAAGGAATGACAGAGTCTTTACCAAGGCCAAGCCTCTGCGGGCAGACTGCAATGGAAATCTGACTGGTATACACCACCTGACTTTGTAGAACAAAAGTGCAACCTCTTCAACCGAAAGGTCCTTTGGTCAAGAGAATAAATTGTGATACAGTAACTGTCAGATGAGTGATTATGTTGATTTACCAGGCTGGCCAACCCAGGTGCAATACATAGGCTGACCAGAAAAAGGGGGATGTTGGTTGTGATCAGAAGACAGGGATGATGACTATATGGTATTTCTCACTGGAAGTCTTGGTTCAGCCAGATGCCTTGCTTAAGGGATGGCAGACAACAGTGGACACCTTGGAAATAAAAAAAAACACTGTGAATATACCAAGACAGTATATAAAGTCTCCTTTAACATGGTCAATGAGGGTGATGACACACTAACCAACGTTAAAATCGACACAGGATGCATTAGTGTTTCAGTGGAGGTCTACATGCATTAATTATTCACTTAATTGAACCTAAAAGAAATTCAAGTTTGTCCGCCTAGATGTATTACTCACATATTTTCACACATTACTCCCAGTTACTAAACCCCCTTTATCCCAACTACTAAAAAACACAAAGAAAAGGAAAAATAGACAAACCAATCAACAAGTGATTAGGACAGGAAAGCTTCTCAATCACAAACAGCTGAAAGATGTCCGTTTCTAAAAAAAATTCTTGCTTCATGAAAGTTTGATATTTATGCAGTGGAACCATACTTACTGAGCAACAGCAACTCTTGCTTCCTCTCCACGGCAAGGGCCTCCGGCGGCACATTCTCCAAACCAAAATTCGCTTCTTATGTTTTCGATAGCTGAATAAAGCACAGTTAAGGTTGAACACCATTAAACCCTCCCAACTGATCTGTTGAACCATTTCAGATGATTTGCTTAAACATACAGGTATAAAAATAGCTGGAGATTGCTACAACACAATATTGCTGAATGGTAAGGAGTGGTGCAGAACAGCCCCATAGCAATAGGTGAGAAGTACAGGACAATATCCTTAGACAGATTGTAAGTGGCACAGGAAAGCTTCTCAATAATTGAATCACAGACAGCTAAAAGATGACTTGCCTAATAGAAGTTCCATGACAATGTACTGTTCTTCTCCCCGACAAGGGCCTCCGTCAACACATCATCCAAACCAGCATTTGATGCTTGTGTTTTGGCACAGCTGAATAAAGCACAATTTAGATTGAACACCATTAAACACACAGTAGAACTACTGATAACATCTGTTAAACTATTTCAGACATTTGATACATCATCAAAGGCTACTGTATTAGACAATGGTTATAAAAAGCATAATCCTATTTACAGACAAAGGCCTTACTGCTACAGTTTGGCCATACAAGGGTACATACAATGGCAGGCAAGTGGTACAGGACAATGTTGTGCAACAGTATGCAAGTAGTGTAGAGCAGTGTAAAACCACAAAATAGTAGGTAAGTGGCAGAGAAAGCAGCGGAGGAGACCAGTGGTGCAGGACAACATGGCAATCAGTAGTTTTGCTTTTGCTTCACCGTGTGTTAGATTTTCATGTTTGTGTCCAACTAGTCACAGTGTGTGTGGAGTTAAAAGATGTATATTTTTCTAAAAACCTACCTACATAAAAACAACCATCGTCCATGCTTCGGACCACACATGTTGATACTCTTGACTTTTCTTCTGCCAAAGGATGGGCGCCCCCCTTTCCTCCAGAGCAGAGTGTGCCACTTGTGGTTTGGAATAGATAAATAAAGGATAATTAAAGGTTGACAACAGCATTAAATTAGTAGGATTTTTCATACCAGTTAATGATGTCAAATGACTTTAAACAGCTAGTTTAGTTTGAGACACAGGAATAGAATTGCATACTTTAAAATGATTTTTTATTATTACATTGCTTTATATACACAACACATTTAACATGCAACAGATTCATATTCACACAAGTTCTCACATTAAGGCAATTTCTAGTGCTTTTTAAATGGATAGCTCTTCCATTTGAAGCTATATAAGTCCCATCTCCATGTCACTTTTTTCTATTTGTTGTTCCTTTGCTGGCACCTATGGCAAAAATAATTAAATCAATTACATTTTGTCAGGCAGTAAAATTAAAATATGGACAACTGCACAAAGATTCTTACACTGCTTAGATTGTGCATTGAGGTTGAAGGACTTTCATCTGTGGGCAAACTCCCAGGAATGTACTGTGAAAGGACAATGACAGTTTGTTACTCTAATGTAAAAAGTGGATCTACCAGCATTGTCCACTTTTGTCACAGCAGATGTGGTCTCTTCATCGTCGTCTTCATCCTTCTGTGGAAATATGCAATACATTATCTATAGCAAAAAGAAGAACAATATTTAAAAGCAACTTAAAGGTAGGCTACCTGATAACAATGACTGTGACAGACTGTGTTCTTTCTCTAGTGTGCAAAAATACAATTCCTCTGTCAGTATCTAATACAATTCATAAAATTCTCAATATTATCGAAAAAACAATAATGCCGGACACAAAAAACATGTCAAAGTAACACAACTATGAGCACAGTAGCCTATGCATAATATGCAGTTAGATTAATTAAGACTGCATAAAAATGGTTTGTATGTTCAAAATGCCTTTAAGTGAAAGAGAGTAATTTATTAAGTCACAGTGGTAGGCTAAACTTACATTTCACCATGTTACTTGTGGATAATGGTGAGTGAAGTGCCCCATGGAAAGGGACAGAGCCAGCTCCTCAGATGGGGTGAGGTGAGTTGGTGGTGGGCCCAGACAGGCTACTAAACTGAGTTTAATAAATAGTTCAGTAATTGTGTAATGAAATATTTACTTATTACTGGATTTTTTTTTGTTTTTAATTTTGACTTGGCTTGAAGTTCTTCTGGCTCCATAAGGATTACACCTTATTAAAAACACCTTATTAAATATGTAACCACATATTTCTAGCCAACATACATTGTTATTTTAACATGAGGAAATGAATGGCAGGAAAATGAAATACTTTCATAGTGATTTGACAGTCAAAAGGATGCGAAAGGGGTGTTTAATTATTTTACATTATAATAAAAGGGGAGGCGATGTCATGCGTACTCGTTTACGGGGCTTACGCCTTTACTCTGTCACTACTTTTACTTTTGCCAAACCAACTCTCTTTCTTTACCCGATGCAGCCATGTTGCTTTTTTCATTATTATTGACTTGAACTCTTCAAATACGTTCATTAAAACCTCCAACTTCGCCTCTGTGAAGTATGCCGCTCTCGTTTTTTCACTTTGATTTTCCATTTCGACTCGTGAATTTGGCGGCCCATTGAAAATCTCTTCATGTATGCACTGGGGCTAACCTTGTCTACTTCCGGCGCCGACGCGAGTGGCAGCAAATCCTAGTAGCTCCGTGTGTTTTCGTTTTTCTTGTGTGTGTTAGTGCTTTTTATGTTTACTTTCGCTCACTTCCTTACTTCGGATTACACACTGTAAGGAATGTTTTTTATTCTATCCTATGGATATGGATCAGCTACATTGTTCTGGCGATAACAAACTTGTTTACACAAGGAAACAACTGCTCGCATTGCGGAAATATGCCGGCAACGTTGAAACTACCATCCCAGAGGAAGTATGGTTTTTTCGTGGCTGCAGATCTGGACGCGTAGTGAAGACGAGAAGACAGGAGAAGAAGTGGAGATTTAAACCTGCAGTTCCATCGATGGTGATGGGGAATGTGAACTCACTGGCAAACAAACTGAAGAACTGGCTTCCCTGGTAAGAAACCAGAAACTTTACAGAGACTGTAGCCTAATATGCGTCACGGAGACGTGGCTAACTAGCTGCATCCCAACAACTAACGTCGAGCTACCGGGTTTCAGTGTGGCTCGCTTGGACAGAGACAATAAACTTTCTGGCAAGAAGAAGGGTGGTGGACTGGTTATGTACATAAACAACAGATGGTGTAATCCCGGACATGTGACAGTTAAAGAGACTGCATGCTGTAAGGATGTGGAGTTACTAGCGGTTAGCCTTCGGCCGTACTACATGCCAAGAGAGTTTTCACACGCCACTGTTGTCTGTGTTTACGTTCCGCCACGAGCACTGCCTGACGTAGCGTGTGACATCATACACTCTACAATCGCAAGGCTACAAACTCAGAACACAGACGCTTTTATGGCGATTTCTGGCAACTTCAACCACATAACACTGGATTCTACCCTGACTAATTTCTACCAGTTTGTTCATTGCCCGACGAGGAAAAACAAGACAATAGACCTCATGTATGCAAACGTGAGGGACGCATACAGCGCCACCCCCCTTCCCCCACTAGGAAAATCAGATCACAACCTCATTCATCTGCAGCCAATGTACAAAACAAAAGTACAGAGGCTACCGTTTGCCACACGCACTTTCAGGAAATGGACACCCGAAGCGGATGAGGCTTTGAGAGACTGCTTTGAGTCCACAGACTGGAGTGTACTACAGAATGGAGGAGATCTGGAGGAGGTCACACATTGCATGACTGACTACCTGAACTTCTGTATGGACGTTGTTGTTCCCACAAGAACTGTGCGCTGCTTTCCAAACAACAAACCTTGGATAACCAGCAATGTCAAGACCCTTCTAAATAGGAAGAAGATGGCGTTCAGAGAGGGGAACCAGGCAGAACTGAGGCGCGTACAGGGGGAGCTCAAAGTCAGGCTGAAAGAGGCCAAGGAGGAATACAGGAAGAAGGTGGAACAGAAACTGCAGGAGAACAACATGAAGAAGGTCTGGGATGGGATGAAGACCATTACGGGCCTGGGGAAGAAGAACAGCTGCTCTGCAGAGGGAGGCTTGGACAAAGCAAACCAGTTAAACAGCTTTTACAACAGGTTTGATGGCCGTGCTCAAGTCTCAATGGACGTGGACTGCCCAGACACTGTCTGCTTAACGGCCCAAGTCACACCTCCCCTCTCACTCTCAAGGCAACACTTACCATTGCCAGATGTACCCATCCCCCACAGGACACAGACACACCTCTCCCCCCTCCACCCCCCTCAAGGTGATAACGAC
>JAGFZM010000077.1:9952-23813 GCA_017657215.1 Limnothrissa miodon
GTTACAATAGAAAAACCACCAAATTCACCGTGGCACTGATGGGCTCTTCATTATAAAACCACTTAACACCGTCCTGAGAACAGATAAAGCTTTGCTCCAAACCACAGTCTCCCAGCAATGGTTTTACTCAACTGATCTTCTTACAGCACCAAGAGAAATGACATGGCTGATTGACAGCTGTGTTTACAACATTGGAGTTAAACCTTTGTTGTTAAACCAGTTGACCTTCAGTCTCTCACTACAGTATACATGAATACATGTAGTGTGGTGTATAAATCTTTCTGTGGTCAATGCGGCGACAGAAGACAGACTGCCAGTAGGTTCACAAGTGACCCATTTATGCCCCCCCCCAATACACTCATGTACACACACACACGTACACACACCCCAATTTTTTTCCCCCCCCCCCCCCCCCCCCCACCGTCCCCTGGCATATTTCTCATGTCTCTTACTGCACTTCAGGAGGTAAATAATTAATCATACTAATGATCAATAAATAGGGCCCATCTCTTGGAGAAATAAATAATTTACTAGTCCATAAAGGATGTTTTGGACAGTGGCAGAGAAATGTGTTAGATGTACTGTAGTGTTGTAGGGTTTGGTCTGCCTAGTTTGCATTCAGCAGCTGTTTTAATGTACTGCAGTCATCTGCGACTGAGAGAAGCCCACTTGTCCGCAACAGAAGACGTCACAGAGAGAAAGAGCCTTTGGTTTCTTAATGGCACAAGTGTTCACTGACACACACGCACACACTCACATACACAAACTCATTTAGCAGAGAAATAGAGTGCAGCATTTATTGTCTAGTCCCTGCCCTGAAATTGGGAGGAGCCTTCAAAGGGTGGCGTCAGATGATCGACTTCCAGACCAGACGCCTTCGTAGACATTCACTCAGGTAAGCATGTCTTTACCTCCTGACATCCATGCATGCCACAAACACACACACACCCACAAACACATGTACACACACAGGCACCAAGGCATCATACTGCACAAACCCCCACCCACACTCAGTTATCATACTAATGGTAATACACAGACATTTGGAAACGGATGTAGGTTTTATTTCCTATCATTTGCATTTAAAAAACTAACTTTATCAGTGACCAAATTCTATATGAAGTCTGATGCTTTAGGATACAACAGTATGTGTACTTAATGTATATGAGGATAAAAGATGTATGTTCCAGTAGTGCTGTATGATGCAGATGGTACCTGTTTGTATCATTTGGAGTAGAATGTAGTTTTTATAAAACTCGGTGTGTATGTGTGTGTGTGCTGTGATGTACTAATGCTGGGCATGTCTATGGTACTGGAGGATGCTGTGAGTGCCTGTTACTGGATAAATGCTTCTGTGTGTGAGTGTGTGTGTGAGTGCATTGGCGAGCCCTGCTGCTGGGTTAATTGGGGGTCTTGTTTAAAGAGGCTTCCTGTGGAAGCAGCAGCTCTTTGTGCTCCTTTCCACCGTTTTACAAAACATCTGAATGACACAGGAGAAAAGAGGGGGAAAGAGCGCGAGAGAGAGAGAGAAAAGAAAGAGAGGAGGAAAAAAGGGCTCCAAGTTCTAGTTTGCATTCCAGAGCCGGATTAACATTCCGCTGTCGCTCTACGCAAACAGCTCTCTCCCCGCTCCGTCCCCCTTCTCTCCCCCTCTTATCCTCTTTCTATGCCCACACGGGCAATTAGCAGGCGTGTGGAAGTGTGCAAAGCGTGAGAGACCAGGCTGGCAGAGCAGCTTCCCATCCCAGTGCTGAGACAAGGATCTCATCACTTCTTTCATTCTTTCTATCCCTTTCTCCCTCCCTCCCTCCCATTGACCATCTCTCTTTCAGGCAGTCCCCTCTTTTCTATCTCCTCCCTCCCTCCTTCCCCCGCTGGTGCAGGTTGGGCTGTGGAGAACAGTTTTTTCTGGCAGCGCCAGGGCCAAGGCTGGCAGGGTTGGCATGGCCGTCTCTCCCAGCGCCCGCCGCGCTCCGTGACTCCGGCTGATTGACAGGCCGAGGTTCGAGGTCTTTTGGAAGCCGCATGGACAGTAGCTCCGGCTCCCCCTGCTGTTCGGAAACAAGGAAGAGTGGCCCTCAGCTGGTGTGCTGCTGAATTGGCTCCGTGGAGGGTGAGGCCCCGTGTGGGCCTTAAAATCCGACAGCAGCGCATGCAATCATGGCCGAGGCCTTGAAGAAGACCCCAAGTCCTGCCATCCATTTAATGTCTGCCAAAAGACACCATTTTGGGAGGTGGAGAATAGCTAGCACTGCAAACGCATTGTGCTCCACACACAAAAAACACAACCTTTTCTTTCCCCAGGAAAATACCCAGGCTATTAAAAGGACCAAAAAAAAACAACTTTACACAGTTTTATACTCTTTTTACAAAACCATGACTATTAGGTTTGGTTTAGTTTTGGCTTCATCAATATGCATTCTGCCAGCCTGACACATATCTGAGGCGCCCGAATAAGTTTAACTAGGCACACTGACTCACGGCCACCTGTAGATCAGTGTTCTATAGGGTACCTCTGACCTGCACCATCATTGTTATGAGCAGGTTACATTACACAAAGTTCCAAGAGCAACAAGGATTTATAGATCTGCAGTAACAGAATCAGGCCAGAGCATTCTTGAGTTTCTTTCAATATATGGTATTAAAATGGAGCATAAATAGCCCAACAGACGGACAGGAAGTGAACAAGAGAGAGAGAAAAAGATATATGAAGAGAGAGAGACACAGAGGACAAAAAGAGGTTGAGCAGTGGCCAGGCAGTCTCCGGCCTTTTTTATTTCCCATCCTCTTGCGTGGTTCACATGTTAGATAGCGCCATCAAAGCCAACATTACTTTTTTTTTTCCTTTGCGTAACTCTCCACACAAATATTTGGGCACTTTCAAACTCTGTCACTCCCACAAGCTCACTCACAGACACTCTCACAAGCACACTAGACAGGGTGACACGGGTTTATCACAAAAAAAAAAACAATCAATAAAACAAATAAATTAAGAAAGGCAACATTCAGAGGTCATGCACTACTGTACAAGAACAACCCAAAATATCTACAGCTAAAACCAACAAACAAAATAGTGGATACACACACACACACACACATATATATATATATATATATATATATCCGCTTCCAAAGGAACATCGTCTCCACAGCAACAATATCTCTTCATAAGGATCTCCATGGGGACATGGTTACAACAATGACATCATCTCCCAAAGATAGGTGCAGAGTCAGAAAGTAGTACAGGTGTGTGTGTGTGTGTGTAGGGGTTATACATATATATAATATATATATAGGCTTCAGAGGATAGTGAAAGGCTTTATAGTACATTCATGTTTAGTGGATTTCATCTGTGTATATGTGTAGATACTTCTTACCTGTGTTCTATGTGTGTAATTCTGCAGTCTGCATACCATCATACTCTAAGAGTATATGTGAGTATTGTGTGTATGTGTGTGTTTGTAACACTGTTAGTTCATGGTTGAGTTTTTTTGTTCCGTTCCTGTCATAGAGAACAGGGCCATTCAGGTGTTCAGGTGAGGCAAACGGCGGTCGGTTGACCTGGTGAGACAGAGGTGTTCAAGTAACGCAGGCGCTCAGGTGTTTCGGGTACCGAGATAAGCCTGGGTGTTCAGGTTATCACATGAGGCTGGGCTCCAGTAAGGCTGAGCAGTGAGGTGAGGTGAGGTGAGGTGAGTGGTCTGGTTGAAACCAGGCTACTGAATGATGAAGAAAAAGAAGAAGTAGAAGAAGAAGAAGATTAAGAAACTGATGGTGGTGGTGGTAACTGGGAGAGCGGGCTGGGCAGCGTGTGTAGCTAAAAGTTTTTTTTGGTTTTGGGTGTCCTGGCGAGTCTGGGTGTAAATAGCGAGCTCGCCTGACTGGCTGGCCGCTCAGCTGAGCGCATCCCTGTCGTTGAGCTCCGAGTCGGACAGCGGCTCCGTGGGGTCCTGCATGTCCTGGAGGTCGTGGTCGGTGTCGCTCTCGGCGCTGTAGTCCACCTCCTCCAGCACCGGCTCATCCTCCGCCAACACGTACGTGGTGGGGCTGTCAATCAGTCAGTGAGGAGAGTTAGCACCAGAGTTTAAACCAGCCGCAATGATCCACTTGCTTACACTGCTGTGGGATTATACTATAAACACAAATCACACTTAAACTCTAATGCTCCTCAACTGCATTGTAAATAAACCACATTTGATGTGCTATTAGCCATTCCATTTCTGAGGGATTTGTTGGGTAGTGCAAATACATCATGTCACAGCACTGCTTGTGATTTCTAGAGCAGATAATGATGTTTGGACATTTCAAATGGACCTTTTTATTAGTGCATATGGCAGTTTTATGTGCTATAAACATAGCTGTATGCATGGACAAAACAAAAATAAAATGTTTTTATTTTTACCATTTAAGGGTCAAATAAGTGTCTAAGTGTTCTCTAGTCTTTTTTATGGTTGTGTTTATTTCTCTCTCTCACTGGCCGCAGTCTTTTTCAGTATCTCGGCAGCAGGGGCCAGAATAAAAAAAATATTTTGTGAATATATTTTAGGTTGTGGAGAACTGTGAATCTCTACCTGCCAACGAATACAATAAACTGGCGATATTCACCAGCCATTCTATACTATGCTAGTATTTCCTGTCTGAAATTCTCTCTACTAGCCAACTTCAAGATCTAATAACAAAATTTCAAACCATTAAAAAAAAAGAGACTGGCCGGCTCAAGACTCATTACATGTTGCCTCGCGTTACCCCCTCCGCCTCATGTTACTAGAAGAGCGGCTCATAAAACTGACACTCATGAATCAAACTATTAGCGCTGGTGTTTGAGATCAACACCGTTGCTAATAATACCCCAGTGTGGCATGGCAGCATCAACACTTGCTCACAGTCATTAGCAGCCTTGGCATGTTGCTGACTACCTGAGCTTGTAAACAGACATTTAGGAACTTGTTAATGTCAATTACCACTCACTTGCATGAGGGGCTGACATCCGTTCATGATGATTAATATGGAGTCCTGTTGTAATAACATTGCTATCCATGTTAATAACACATACTGGACGGGCATGTGTGGCACACCGGGCACAACCAGGAAGGTTCAATCAGATGTCTGTGCTGGACCGTGGGAGAGGGTCTGCAGGCTTTGAGTGCATTCAACTTGCTCTTCTTAACTCCACAGGAGTTTCCACAGAGTGCACGCTTGAGTGGACGTGCTTGAGTAGCTGTGATTGCATTGTTGTGTGTGTGTGACCTTATCCCTTTCCTCTCCATCCCCCTTTTTCTGGTCTTACTCTCTCTCCATCTTTTTCTTTCCCTTCTGCACCGTTTCTCTGCACCTCTCCATCTCCTCGTCCTTCTCTGTGGCAGGGGAGAGGTGATGAGGTTTTTATGGCTGCTGGTTAAGTGGTTTAAGTGGTCTGTGTTGTGGTGTGTGTGTGTGTGTGGGGGGGGGGGGGACCCAGACGCTTTTGAGCCTTTTAATGCTTTAATGGTGCGGTCAGTGCAGTAACATGATCCCCCCCCCAGCTCGTTAAAGAGACTGAAAGTAGATTATGAGTATGAGTGTACGCGTGTATGCGTCCATGCATGTGTGTGTGTGTGTTTGTTTGTGAGTGTGTGTGAGTGTGTGTGTATGCATGTGTACGCTTGTGAGTGTGTGTGCGCGTGTGTGTGTGTGTGTGTGTGCTTGTTTGTGCGTGTGTGTGTGTGTTTGTGAGTGTGTGTGTATATGCATGTATATGCTTGTGAGTGTGTGTGAGAGTGTGTGTATGCGGGTGATTACCGACATAATGAGGAGAGAATAGACCAGAGTGGTTTTCTTGAGTGAAGTGTTAAGATCCCTGAGAGGCTGGACACTCTACCATTACTGTCCATTAGACAACAGTTTATGAAAGTGTGTGTGTGTGTGTGTGTGTGTGTGATATGATATACATAGTAAAGCACAGAGATTTTAGTTCTAGAAGCTACTGTGATATCACACAAGCATGGAGGGGTAGCTGACTGATTGAATGATTGATTGATTGATTGATTGATAAATCAATAGATGTTCCTCTAGACATCAATAAAATGACTTCAGACACAATGTCCTTAACCACATTCCCTTGTCCCACAACATCAAAGAAAACCTATTATTTATGCATATTAGTGTGTGTGTGTGTGTGTGTGTGTGTGTAAATTATGTGCTACCTGGTAGTGACGGTGACGTTGCAGCGCTGCGTCTCAATGAGCTCGTTCTCCACCTCCAGCAGGTGAGTGTGAGTGTGTGAGTGTGTGTGCAGCTCCAGTGGTGAAGTCAGTCTGTGGAGTCGGAGCAGCGCCACGCACAGCTGAGCCCCCCATCTCCTCAAGCTCACGCGTGCCCATCTGCAGACCCTGTACACACACATAGACATAGACACACACACACACACACACACACACACACACACACACACTCTTGAATGGAAAGCAGCATCACACTCTACTCTGTGCCCAGTTACTTAATGCACTTAAACTTAATTCACGCTAGTACCGATTGAACCAATTGAGACGATTGAACAAGTCACCCCCCTGATTGACTAGTACTGTTGAGACTGGCCTTGCATTCTTCTGCAAACTCACTCAAGGCCAAATTGAGAATGTGTGCAAACGCAGTCTCTGCGTGTAGACAAGAAACACACTTTGGGTTGCAGTAATGCAATCTCATTGTTTTCCTGCCTGGAGAAAAGTAGGCTTTAATACTAAATTATGAGCATGTGTCCACATAGCGTCAGACTCATAATGTGTGTAATTTTTTGGATGGATTATGGAATAAATAATTATATTTGGCCAGCAACCCTCACACAAGACTGATTTTGGCCTTAGATTGGAAAGCAACCCAGGAAATACCTATGATTCATTCATAACAGAAATGATTGCTTCCAGTTTCACCTCAAAAGTAACATCGTAACTACATTACTGACACACTGACACCATAAACACGTTACACACAGAAATGTTGCTCCTTGTCCAAAACCAAATTCCAGTTTTTATTTCGCTCGCTTTCCGGGTAATCCTGGAGGTTCCAGGATTGCCGCCATTTAGGCCGTCATGTCTAATTCGTCGGAATGCTCCCAGAGGAGCCGGGGAAAGAGAGCAGCTAAGTGAGGAATCAGAGGAGCATCCTACTAGGAAGTGGTTTTGGTCGTAATGCGTGACATGTTCGCCAATGTGGAAATCCCCCTTCTCCTCTGTGTTCATGTCCGTCACCCTACCAATGAGGCATAGCAGTGGTTCATGACCGGTTTATGTAGAAGGAAACATGTGGTGGTGGTGGTGGGGTAAACCCTAGATTGACAAGCCAGACAATGTATAATCTGGCCACGACCAATAGACCCGTGCTTAATCTGAAGGGGTTGAACCACCACGCATCCTGTGTGTATCATGTTAATGCCATTAGTGCGCCACTTGTGATCTTGGTGCAGGAGTAAACTTGCAACCAGCCATTTCTGTAATGAAGGATTCACAATTACATGAGTGTAACTTCAGAACGCAATAAGATAGCCTTTGACTAACTTAGGCAATGTCTGCAAAACAGCAAATATCATGTAGCATCAAAGTATACAGTCTGGACACTGCTGATAAACAGGCTCAATCAGTGCTGAATCAGTGGTCGTCTTCTGCCCGCGATGGGTCTTCCTTGGCCATTTAGTCATTACAGCCTTGTTCTCAGGCTAATCGTTGTTCTCAGGCTAAGCCAACCCAACAGCTCTCTAGAAAGATAGAGGCCTACCGAAGACCTATGAATGTGTGGCTAGATGTACCTGCTCTGCAAAAAACTATTTGCTACCGATGCGATCCGTCTACAATTCCAGGATGGTTGACCCCTGTATCTTGACTCACTTCACTTGAATCAAGCTACACAATGCTACACAATGCACTAATATACATTATACATACAATATACATACATTTATTCCAATGGCTTTAACATGTAACAGTATAGAAGTTCTTCTCCAGTCATTACACAGATCACAGGAGCTTTATGTATCTTGTATCTTCATTAGCTAGGGATCTCTTTTGTATAGCTAAAACTTCCAAAGCATGTGTATAACCTTCCTCTTTGGTAATCAAAAAATATCTATGGGCTTGTATGGCCTCAAACTTAGTGATTCATACGGACAGTAACACCAGCTGTACATCTTGTTCTTTGTAGAAATGAGCTCAGCTGCATTTTCCAAAGAATCACTGGTCCCTGGCTACGCTGGTATTTTTTTGCCCCGGTCAGTGCTTCTACGCATAGCTTATTTCCCCCAGGGGGATAGAACATGCCCTCCCTGTGCTTTCATTTGGGCGCCAATCAGACATGGATCCAAAAAACATACCTCAAAATCAACCAGGGATTACTGGAAAAGGCAAAAAAAGTACTTTTTTGAAAACAGCGCAGTCCCCAGACTCAAATATCCTAGAAAAATCAGGCAGTGGATCTTGCATTCCAGCAATTTCAGCACTGTTATGGATGAAAACACTTGGACGACCTGAACTCTTAAAGCAGGAACAGTATAGGACATCGTTTGTACAGATTTCACATAATCTTCACAATGTCGCATATTGTTGTGCTAATTCAAACATTTTCTAACTCAGGTTTGGTCATCATTGTCATTATCCATTTTTAGAAACAGTACAAGATCTATGTCTCTCTCTCTCTCTCTCTCTCTCACACACACACACACACACACACACACATCTGAACAATATATACATTTAAGGGCCGTTGTGTGCACATATTCAATGTTATTTGATTGAGCGATGCCCAATTTGTACCCAAACTGTCTTAACGTTCTCTTTCCATTTAGTCCTCTCCTCGCTCCTGTTCTTCCATTTCTTCATCTCTTATCTCCTGTCTTCTATGATCCTTCCTTTCTTCTCTTGTCTCTCTTTCATCTGTTCTTTCCTGTCCCCTTCTTCCCCTCTCCCCCACGTCCTCTCTATCCCTCCCTTTCTGCAGCGAAACATGAGCCATCTTTCCAGAGAGTTCTCTGAATACAGAGGAAAAAAAACTTGCATGCGTGCAAGTCTGTGTGTGTGTGTGTGTGTGTGTGTGTGTGTGTGTCGAGCTACTCTCCAGCTCCCTCTGCTGTGTAAAGATGAGGATGAGTCTTTTGGCCTGTGCACTGAGAGAAGTGGATGCCAGTCAAGGGTTCAGTGTTAGCTGGGTGGGGTTTGTATATGTGAGCCAGGGGCACTATTATGTGGGAAGCTTTGCCTTAACACCACGTTTTACTTCAATCACATAACAGATGTTTTCCAATAGTGGGATATAGACACAGACACGGACACAGACTCAATTTTTCCATGGTTGCGGTTGAGGGAGATTTCATTCTCATTATGGAAATGTTGATGTTGATGTTCCAAAATAAAGGAACAAATGATGCCTTCCACAACTATGTTATTCTCAATCCAGGTTCTCTAGCACACACACACACACACACACACACACACACACACACACACACACACCAAAATGCATGCGTGCGCGCGCACACACACACAAACAAACACACACACACACCTGTGCACAGACACACACACACACACACACCTTGTATTTGCCCTGATCGCAGCCGCAGAGCGTGCTTTCCATGGTGTAGCTGCGCTGGACCCCCAGCTCCCTCCAGACCACCACGCGGGCCGTGGACTCCTTACTGCGCTCCACCACAAAGCTGCAGCTCGACATGCTGAAGGCCGGAGCCAGCTGGGACAGCAGCTTAGGCAGCGTCTGCAGGGGACACAGAGGACATATATCTGTAGAGAGTATTCATCTGTGTGCGTGTGTGTGTGTGTTCACTAATAGATGGAGCCAGCTGGAAAAGGACCTATTGCCCTGTATAGCGATAATATGTGTGTGTGTGTGTGTGTGTGTATGTGTTTACCCTGTAACCCAGGTCTTCGTGTAGTTCACATGAGGAGGCGTTGATGTTGGTCTGCCAAACGGTCTCCTTGAGACTGCAGCCGTACATGAAGACATTCTTCTTACGGGAGTGGCCATGGTAATCACAAAACACCTGCTCACACAAACACACACACACACACACACACACACACACACACACAGAAGTCTTTAAATGTCTGTCAAATGAGGCACTGAGGTCTTTTCCTTCTCAATGCACAGAAGCACTAGATAAGTGAGAGCACGTGTTGCAGGTAGGTCCAGTGGTTCTTATACTATCATATCATAGATGACTGAAACCTACACTGACTAGGAGAACTTACGCACAGTGTGGACTGGCTCTAGGTCAAATAGATCGACTACTGGTTACTCGAACAATGAGTTTAATCATCCAACTGATTTTTAGTAGAACACAAATTCAAATGAAAAAAAGCATATACAATCAAAGATAAACACACACACACACAGTTAAATATTTATGTGGACTGACCAGTGGCGCCCTCTGGATGGCGTTGAGGTACTGCAGCAGGCCCTTAGCGTGGTAGATGGTGGGGTGCAGCTCAGGGTTGGGGTGCTGCCACTGGCGGTTCAGGTCCTCCCCACTTAGTGAGCAGCGGTGACTGGACACAGAACACACATACACACAAGCACAGAAGGGCATTAAACACTAGGCTAGAGGTGTGTGTGTGTGTGTGTGAACATTTTCTGCGTTGTGAGAGGATGTGACCTTACTTGCCGTTGATGACCCCGTCTGGGTTAAGCATGGGGATGATCTTGAAGAGATAGCAGGCGCGGAGGCTGTGTGCTAGCGGCGAGTTGCCCGTCAGGAACTCCAGCGTGCCCTTCATCACCCAGCTGGCATTGGTCTCACCTGGGTGCACCCGCGCCGTCAGGAACACCACCGGACGGCTCCCTGCGCACGCACACACACACACACCACACACACACACACACACACACACACAGATATACGCACAAAATGCATTTATTAGGTTGTGTGTGCGCATGGGTGAGTATGCTTACTCAACTGTGTGCATGAGTTACATGGTGTGTGTACGAGTGTGTGTGTGCGTGTCTTACTAAGGTGATTCAGGTGCGTAGGGCTTGTGCTGTCAGGCATGGCGGTGATGGTGAGCAGAGGGCAGGGGTTCCCCCCCCAGCGTCTCACACAGCACGTCCTCCCGCAGGTACACGCCATCCCCACACTTCTCCTGCAGCTTCTGCAGGTGCATCTGGTCACACACACACACACACACACAGACACACACACACGTTTGTTGAGAATAAGGTTTTGGTAACCATCTAAGCAGCGACAAAAATTCACTATTCAGAATAAGGATGTATGGCTATGAGGTCTGTAGTGCAATATTCAAAATACTGTACGTATGCATGGCTGTGATGGCTAAAGTGCACTATTTTAAATAAGGGTGCATGGCAGTGTATCAGTAGTGCACTGTTTAGAATGAGGCTGCAGTCTCTGCTACCTTTAGTGTGGAGTAGGTGTAGGGGTAATGGTAAGCGAAGTAACAGACATCCTCCTTGTGTTGGAAGGTCACAGTGAAGGTCATAGAGTAGTAAGATTTACCCTTTTGCCCGCCGGCCGCAATTGAGCTCCTGGAGAAATGGTTCCTAAGCAACACAATCAATCACTTTTATCAATATAGCTGTCAGACACCTACTAATACTGACTACCTACCTACCATCAGTCCAGCCTTACTAATCAATACACCTGACTGTCTGTCTGTCTGCTGGAGACAGAGTTATCAATCAATACTCTAATACTCGGTAGGAGACTTACCATCAGCAAATACACTACTACCTCTCAATCAGTATATGACAGGGAGAGAAAGAAAGAAAAAAGAGAAAGAAAGAGAGAGAGAGAGAGAACAACGGAAGAAAGAGAAAGAAAGACAGCAAGAAGGAAGAGGCAGAACATGAGGAAGAGAGAAAGTGCATCTTTGCCTGACACTAAGGGTTTTGGATGTCTAACAATTTGTCATGCCAATAAACACTTTTGAATTGAACTGAATTGAGAGTGTGGAGTGGTACTTGCTTGTAATAACAGATGTCTTGACCAGATCTCACCCACTGTGGTCGTCCACTGATGGCCTCCTGGACAGAGTACATCAACACCTGCATGCCTGAAAACACCAGCTCATGGTCACAATCTCAATGGCCCCCTTTTCATAAGGTATGCTAAACAACATAATTACAGTTATTACTTGATGATTTTTGCTGTACAGTATCAACAACCTCAAAACTGAAAAAGAAATTAAACTGAAAAAAAAAAATCTTTTCGACTGTAAAGCAACAGGGTGCAGTGGATTTATGACTCAAAGAGTAATCGTAATAACATAGTAATTATCAAAATGCCTAAACTATGTGTAGTAATGTAGTAACTGTTGTGTGGCCATTGAGTAATTGCATAGCCCTAGCTTTTATGCTACTGGGGAGGTTATGCTGCTGTACTGTAATGATGTGTAATGTGCTCTTCCCATAACTCACTGCACTGTGGGTTATGGGAAGAGCACATTACACATCATAGGTCTAAGAGACATGAAGGCGTTTGATGCACTGTGCTGTAGATGTGACCCACCATAATTGAACTGGCTGTTGGCCTTCTCACAGTTGATGATGTTGAAACGATATGGCGTTCCCACCCGCATACTGCTCACTTCAAAGTAGAACCACTGGTGGTAGTGATTACTGTTGATGTCTGAGTTCAAGATTAAATCGTACTCAAACCTGAAACACACACACGTGCACGTGCACACACACACACACACACACACACACACACACACACACTAAATATGAGCAAATTCAGGCCCAACACAGTTCCCCCCTTCTTTTACAGTCATTTTAAGCCAACATTGTTTATGTTTTAAATGCACTCCCTGTCTACAGGGCAATCTGTTGAACAGATTGATCTCTAACAGATTGTACTGTTAGGCTCATGAGAGCTGCAGTCCGTTCCAAATCACACACTTCAGCACTTCGAATGCTTAGTTTGAGGGCATTGTGTGTTTCAACTTCTGTAGTAGCAAAAATAGAGTGTGCTGTACCCGGATAGTGTACGGTCAAAACCTGGAGTGTGCAACGATGGACACTTCTCGCACTCACTAGACGCCATTTTCGGCTACGTAGTGAGGAGGAGGGGCACCTGGCGTTAAAAGAGTGTTGTGACAGATGTGGTGATCCCAGCTCCACAAAGATGAAAGTTATGTGTATCATGTTAACTTGTTGCAACTGTAAAATTGAAATAGCAGACAATATGTTTGGCAGGCAGCGTGATCATGCTAACGTGGCAAACGTGACTAACGTCATTTCTGGTAGGTCTGCTGAAAAGTATTCCATCATGTTGAAAATTCATACAGTTTTCCTGTAGTGTGCAGTGTTCAAAGTATATGAAAGGGAGTGTACTTTGGGAAGTGTGTGATTTGGAGTGGACTGCTGGTCTGTCGTTCTGGAGCCTCTGGCCTCCAGAGGGCCTCACTTACTTCCTGACTTGAACAGCCTTCCTCAGGTTGCCCGACTCGAACTGGGAGTTGAACTTGAGAGTTTCTCCGTCATCGATGACCGGACAACTGTGGGCAAGACAGAGAAGACAAGATAGGAAAATGACAGAGAGAGCGAGAGAGAGAAGAAGCACATAGGTAAGATGGAGGGATGAGAAGTGGAAGAAGAAAGACAAACTGCAACACATGGAGGTGGCAAAAAAAAAAACAGTACCGCCCAAATGACCCTGGCTCAGTTTGATTGTTAAGGATTAATTAACGCAGATTAATTAAAGGGCTGATGCTGTACAGTAATTCTGTTTTGGTTAGAAACCCTGGAGAAAAGATTAGTGCATACATACACAGAACAAATCATCTAGTAAATGACTATGAAAAGGCGATGTGAAGAGAGATTGAAGATGACAGATCTTTGGCAGGAGGCCAGCTGCGAGCCAGAGCGG
>JAGFZM010000077.1:27223-75494 GCA_017657215.1 Limnothrissa miodon
AGAGAGAGAGAGAGAGAGAGAGAGAGAGAGAGAGAGAGAGAGAGAGACAGAAACACAATCACCCAGAGGCAGAGACTCGGAGTGAAATATTAAACCTTCCCATAACTCACTGGATTTCAGCAAAGCTCCCAGTGTGTCCAACGCCACTCTGTCAAAACATACAGTGCAGAGAAAAGTCACACCACACACACGCACACACACACACACACACACACGCATACACGCACACACTTTCTCACTTTTATTCTCACAGTGCTCACATGACATACACAGGTATTTCTGTTTAGACACACAGATTCAAGTGCACATTGCATGACTCTCTCTTTCTCTCTTTCTCTCTCTCTCTCTCTCTCACATACACACACACACAGAATGAGTTTAGACACATACTTCATGACACTTGTGTTCTTCTTGCTGTATGGTCCGATCACTTTAAACATCAGTTCCACAACTCCATTCTTTCCTAATGAGACAGCATTCACCGCTGTAACCCACACACACACACACACACACACACACACACACACATATTATGCACCATGGCACAAGTGGGAACATTTTCCACATAGCACTGTTTTGGCAGTCCTGCTGGCCTAAATGTTTCTAATGCTTTACAAGGTACCAGACGATGGAAACAAGGGCTGAGTGTTATTCTACTAAAATAAACAAGCTATAGTTTCGCTATTCTCAAGAATGTGTGTGTGTGTGTGTGTGTAAAGTGACACTCACAGTTGGCAGAGTAGACACGGAGCACCTGAAGGCACGGCAGCAGGAGTTTGTTGTTGTGGACATTCTGCTTCAGGAGGTTAACGGTCACATTCAGAGCCCCGGTCAGACGAGCCTTCACACCAAACTTCCTATCTGAACACACACACACACACACACACACACACAGACACAGACACACACCTAATTACTGATAAGTGGTGGGACTGACTGATAAAATGTTTTTTAACTCCAAACAAGCACAAGTAGGGGGGTCTGATATGTGAGTGTGTGTGCGCGTGTGTGTCTGTGTTTACAAACCTTTGGGTCCTATTTTGGCTAGTAGCGAGTGAACATGCAGCATGAGTTCCTCATTAGGGGGGCTTTCCTTACTGGAGCTGATCAACAGCTGCAGCAGCACACCTGTGCCACCTTTACTCACACACACACCTATCCTTCTGCCTCCACCTAAACACACACACACACACACACACACGCACACACAGACACACACACACTCCTGTTAGAGGAGGACAAACACTCTCTAAACAATTACAGCAGTAAATCAATTAATCTCCCCCTGTTTATCCATTAGCCAAATACTCTCCAAAAGTTCCCATGATGCTACACATGCCTCTCTAGGTAGTCAGGAAAAGGGCTGATCATGCAGTGCTCTCACCTACACTCAGCAGCTCATTTAGGATGTTCAGGATATTCAGGATGGTCTGCAGGTCCCGCGTGTTCTACAGTAGCAGTCAGGAGAACAGATACAAGTATGAGTCAGGACTATAATGAAAGCCAAGGAAAGATTACTGTCACAATCGTTATTTCACTAAACTGTTTCCAAGTGTTTATGGGCATAATATACCAAATACTGTGAAATACATGTGTGACTGTTTGTACAATGGATAGTACAATAGTCCCAATAATCGCTCTCTAAACAAAATGTCACCTAACACATTTACAGAACTGCTCGGACAACTGCTCCAGCAGAGGTTTCATCCAACAGTTTTGATTAGGATTTTGAGAGAGTTTGATTTAGGATCAAAGGGGGGGGTTCAGAATTTTCTATGTTAAACCTCATTTCCAAGTAAGCCTAAGTGATATCTATCATTGGAGACCATTTTCAACTCATTTCATCCAGTAGTTCTATCAACTCCCCCCCCCCCCCTTTAAAGAACAAGAGTTTTTTCTCTGGCTTCTTCTGGAGTTTTATGCTAACAGCTACACTTTAAGCTAACAGCTACACAACACTACACTACAGAAACTAGGCCTCTTGGCCAGAGCCCCTGAGGGAGAGGTCCTGCTATTGCGTGGCAGTGTAGTGCTGTGTGCTGCTGTATGGTGTCCATGTTCCCATGCCCTGAGGACTCACCTCCAGAGAGGCCAGAATGACCTCCATCCCCCCAGAGCCCTTGGTGCTCAGTTCCTTTCGGGTCTTCTCTGTAGACACACACACACACACACACACACACACACACACAAACATGTTGGTGTTTACAAACAGCATGTGTTCTTGTGGGTAAGAATAGCACTGTTGAGTTCTTCTGTGGTGCACACACACTCGCCCTTTGTGCCCCAGACCCTGGTTACAAAGGGTTCTGTTACAGAACATCAGAACCACCTCACCGCCACACCAACCAACACATAAACACTCTAGAGCTGCAAAACCCACCGTGATCTTGAATTGACATTTTATTACCCTGAATTTATACATTGTGTACATGCGTAGTACCATGAAGTTGAATCTATTCTGATCTGATAAAATTTGGATGTCACCTTTTCAGAATTATAGTCACCACCCCCCAGCCCAAGCAAGTCACACAGCTCTCACCCTTTTTCCACACCTTTCATCACCTATATATCACCACTTACCCCTCTCTCCACACAGTCCTTAGCCACAACCCTCCCGCATGCATACACACACACACACACACACACACACCACCACCATCAATCACCTAGTCCTACTGCCATCAGTTTAAAAAAAAAAATAGGCTGACAGACAGGGATGACCTTGACTTTTCCTGAAGACTATCTGACAAACCACACTGGCATGAGTTTTGGTTTTTAGACTGCACAGGTGCAGGAAGCATCAGATGAGGGTGAGGTGGGCACCTGCCTCCCAGAATGCAATGCTGGCAGGAGGACAGGAGCATGCGTAGTTGAGTTCTTTAAATAGTCAGGACAAAACATGCATCCATCATATCAGCAAACCTTTATGACCTCTGCCCACCTACAACATAGATAAAGACACATGCGCATACATGTGAACACACACACACACACAAAACACTTGGGGCAGCTGAATAACTTGCACTTCTCTCCAACAGAAACCCCTTCATCTTGTCACCCCAACCGTCAGCACCCTGCTGTGAAGGCTCAGATCAACAGCACAGGGCTGTGTGTGTGTGTGTGCGCGCGCGTGTGTGTATGTGTGCGCGCACATTGGGATAAAGGCCAGATGAGCCTGTCACACGCCATTCAGGTTTAAGTGCTGGTAAATTAAGTCATTGAGCAAATCAAGTTTCAATCCCCAAATTAGGAGACCTGTCTAAACTCACTGTGTCACCTTTTGTTGATACAGACACACACAGCATAATGTATCACAATGTCAGCTCAAACAATAACCCCATCCAACAGTGTCCTGCTAATCGGTGTGAGGGTCAATTCAGCGGCAGCCATAAGAGACTCTGTGTTTTATCGGACAGCTCTTCCCAATAAATGTAAGCCGACCCGTCCAGTCCAACGCCCGTTGACATCTTACTGAGTTACGCGACTGTTGAGTAGCTGACCTTTCTGTACCACTGCAGCCGAGGTGGTCTGGATGGAGTCTTAATCTGCTGGCGAGATGTGCGCACTCTGGAGCAGTCACACAGCACACTCCTCGAGACCACCACACACACTCCAGTAACCCCCTCATCTGTTCCTGCTACTACATTCTGAGTCCAGTATGTCTTCGTCGCTCACACTCAAAGACATACACACACACAAAACACATTCAACTGACTGACTAAACAGTAGTTTACTGCGGTAAAAAAGATGGTCTCTTTTCTGCAACTGTACCACTATTTAATAGCTCTGTTTTGTCTGTCAGTTATGTATAAACAATTATTTTTGTCATTGGTATGACAAAAATATACCATTGAATGAGAATCTGACAGTTTTGTGATGTGACTGAGAAGACTAAGTCTAGTAAACAAATCCTGTTGAATATATTGACAAGTGTCATTCTGTAAATACACCTCGTCAGGTGTCTGTGCCTGTGTGTGTGTGTGTGTGTATCTTTTCTTCAGTGCTTTACCTGGGCTATATGAAGACCGTCTGTAATCCTCTACTCGCCGCCTGCGATATTCCATCTCTGCGCCGAACTTTAACAAACACACACACTCACACACACTCGCTCTTCTCACACAACTGATTATCAGTCCCGGTATATATGCACAGGCAGACTGCAGCTACAGTAGGATAAGCTTGGTCTTCCAATCAAGCCCCAGTTCTCTCTACTAACACACTAACATAGATGCACACACACACACACAAGCAAGTCATCATGGCCCCTCCTACATCGACACATTCTGCCTATTCTCAACACTCTCAGTGCTGCATGAGCCCGAGTCTAATCATAGACAAGTCTGGTGAGAGTGAGAGACACAGAAGGAGAGAGGGAAAAAAAAGAGGAAAAACAGTGAGACGGTAGGATGAAGAAGCGGAAGAGAGGCAGAAAGAAGAATTCTGGAGACAGACGGTGACTAGAAGAGAGGGACTGTGAAAGCACGGTGTCGGATGGTGAAAACAATGTCCATGAGAGGGAGCAAGAGAGATATTGAGAGAGAGATATAGAGAGAAAGAGAGGAGAGAGAGAGAGAGAGAGAGTAGATATTCTCCTTTGCTCTTTAGAGAGTGGAGGCTACTGGATGGATATGATTACAGCCGGAGAGAGTCGATGCCCTACAGCTGAACCCTGGTGCAGCGCACTGCCCAACCACAGACACGCCGCAGACCAAACCCAACACAGGCAAGTACCCGACGCCAGCCAAAACAGCCTCCAAACACCGACCCAACACAGGCAAGTACCCGGCCACAACGCACTCGCCACACAACAGTCCGTCCGGCTACCTACTGTAACACCAGCTGCAAAAACACTGGCCAAATACAGACATCTGCTAACCCAGCACAGTCGCTGACTGACCCCAAACTCTGACCCTCATATCCACAAGGTTAGCCCATAACACTCCTATACACCGACCCACAAGCACTGCAACCTACTGACCTTCAAGGAAACAGTGATATATTGGCAGTCATTTTTAATTGACATACTTCAATAATAATAATTGATCACTCTCAATATATATGCAGTATTTAAATGTGAGTGTCAAGGTAAATGATAATGTGTGTATGTGGCTGAATCACAATTCTGAAGCAAATTCCCACAATACTTTAACTGGGCTTCATGAGGGTCTGATAGATTCCAGTGAAGTGTTTTTGGGTCCAAGGCTTAGGGTCAGAGGGGGCATTGGGATTACGCCTGAGTGTGTTTGGAGTAAACACGTCAACACAAAGGCACATGAAAATGCACATGCAAATAGAAGACGTTTACTGCTTGCTTGACATCAATAGCACTGTCGCCATTCTAAAAGAATAAATCTGAGAACCTATCCTTTATATCAAACTCTTTTACAGATAGAGAGTGTGTATGTGGGGGTGTTAGTGGGTAGGGGCGTGTGTGTGTTGTGCACGCCCTGTGCACGTTACCTTGTAACCCAACCCAGCTGCGCACGCACCAAAAACACACACACACACACACCTTCATATCTTAACTGAGCATATACAGCAAGCGGTGCCATGTGCAGTGTCCAAGCGTGCAAGTGCAGACACAGGAGAATCTGATCGGGCAAGTGACGACTAACTGACAGCAGGATGCCGTGGAAGAGGTGAAGTTTGGTTTTGCCTCTTTTAGTCACGTTACACTGAATAAAAATAGGTTCAAGGTGAACAGACAGTGCTGAGGAGAGGGTAGGGTGACCGTGATGAAAGGTAAATGAGGTTAGGCTGAAGGTAAAGGCTAAAGGGCAAGAGAATGGCCATTTGGTCAGTAGGCATGGCCGACAGTCTAGGTCTCACCAAAAAAAATATACATAATGAATCTCATTAAAAATGCATAATGAATCACTAAACATGTAGGTCTACTTGGGTTTTAATGTGTAGTAGCTTTTTGTCTTCCAAGATGGTCTGAAAACATAGTTTTACAGAAATAATCTGAGAACTGTACACCGAACTGAGCCAACAAACTTTGGATGGTATGTAGGTCTCATTGAGCTGCATCCAACGAGCCGGGACACACCCAGGTGTGCAGAGCCACCAACTGACAGACCAAAAAAACAAAAAGAAATGTTACAGAATTTTCATCTGTGATTTCCTGTACACTAAAAGACCAGGGACTCTTAAGACACAGTATTGAGCCCCAGGGGCATTCCCTTGCCTATACAGATGCCCCTGCAAGAACTGTGATGCTTTAGCAAAGCAGATTAGACTGGTACATGAGTCTCAAGGAGTCATATCCAATGAGCCCTGGAAGTATCGTATTAGATTAGAGTAGATAATACCTCCAATTGGGAATTCAAGCATTTCTACAAGGAGACATACACATGATCTACATCTACATACCCCCGATCCTTATATAGACACAAACCAATTATCAAATGAGTAAACAGATAAAGATAAAAATTCAAATTTGTTTTAGAATTAAGTGTCAGTTGCAGTTTTAGGGACGCCAGCTCTGGTGATCTTCCCCCCTAGTGCTTGATTAAAAAATAGAGGAATTCAGACTGTAAACATGTGTGAACAGTGTGTTCACTCCAAAAATGTGTCAAGAGCATGAGTGAACATTCATTTTCTTTGGATGGCACCTGCAGCAATGTCTTCTCATGTACCTCAGCACATCTAGTGTTTAATAACAAGGTATTATGATACTCAAATATTCAATACTTTTTGGCATATCAAGCAACATTAAAATGAGTAATGGCTGTTCGCCAAATGTCTGGATGATATATATATATATATATATATATATATATATATATATATATATATATATATACATACATTTGTGTGTGTGTGTGTGTGTGTGTGTGTGTGTGTGTGTGTAAGGGATTTGACAGCTAAAAAGAGTTGGATTAGGAGGGGTGATAGGGTGACAAACTGGCCCATAGAGGTATGAGAGAAGACTGACAGCTGACACCTGTGTCTATGTATGTATGTGTGAATGTGCAGCAGTGTGTCACACTAACCCAGACATTTAAAGGCCAGTTCCTACTGAGATAGCAACACACCAAGGAGACTCAACCTGTTCCAGATTAGGGGGCAGGGTCTTCCTTTAATGAGTGTGTGCGTGTGTGTGTGTGCGTGTCAAAGAGAGAGAGAGAGAGAGAGATAGAGAAAAGGAGAGCCTAGTTTCTCCTTATTTTCAGATGAAGATAAATACATTGCTGATGTTGTGTGTTAATCCTAAACATATATCTTCATAATATGTGAAATTATTACTAGAAACTAGGGCTGTACGATTTTGCCAAAAATCTCAATTGCGATTTTTTTCAACCAATATTGCGATTTCTCATAATAAAAAGCAAAAGCACCAAATATGTCCCATTAATATGCATATTTGTACACAATGTCTAATTAAAAATAGAAAATTAATCAGCATTTATCTTCCTTGTTTAACCCCAATCCTTGTTTAACCTAGTGCAGAGTGTAGCTAACAAACAAGTCTATGCATTAAGTCTATGCAGTTACAAAACCAAAAAAATCTTTGCGATTTCGAAATTGCGCTTTTCAAAATTGCATTGCATTATTGATTATATTGCAAATGCGATTAATTGTCCAGCCCTATTAGAAACACTACTTATAGTATTAAAATATCAACATGTAATACTACTATTGTTTCTAACGGTATGTATGTAACTATGTAATGGGATTGCATGTATGGTTGAGCGATATAACCAAAACCTTCTATCATGGTAGAAGCAATTTTCTACCGCGATAACGATTTATATATCACAATATAGCAATTTGTATCTTATAATGCATTAATTTAAAAAAATTCAATGAGTCAAAAAATTCAGATGGATGAGCTGAGTTTTGCAGCATTTTTTTACTTTGGTCATCGTTTGGACGCTTGGATTTGAGATGATAGAAAAGGTTTGACATGTTACCACCGCTTGCTAAAACAGTGCTCCTGCACCTTGCAAATCACGTTTGTCTCTGTCTCATTCATGTCACCCTTCCACAAGCCCCAGCCCCCTTATCAACTGTTGCTCTGCCAAACTTGTCAAACTTTCGCTCCCTGAAAAATTCATCCAATTTTAACTTATTTAGTGGTTATTTTATCCCGTTAGGCTTCTCTCTCCCACTTTAGTTCATTCCACACCACAGACAATGCAACCTTTTTTCTTTACAACAATCTCTTGGGTTTTGTCACATGCTGCACCGTTGTTGTCAAAGTGAACGTTTATTGCGTGGTTATGAAACGTGCAACATTAAAGACGGTAGACCATAAATCTCTATCGGTTGACAAATTTCTCCTGGTTACTCATATATACCGGTATATCGCCCATCCCGACATGTATGCATGACATTATTGACATTGTATACAATATAGTTTGCATGAATTGGCTGTTCTGTACTTACCCTGTGTCTGAATGAGGTGCAGGATCTTGCTGGTGATCTGCCGGCTGATCTCTGCATCTGAGAGCATGGCCTCTCCATTCATTCTCTCGAGCTGGCCCAGCAACATCAGCACCCTGGAGCTGCTTGGGACACTACAAACACACACACACACACAGTGTTAGTGTTTACAGCCGTACAAAAAAATCTAAATGTATTTATATCTATCATTGTCTGTGCATAACAGGGTGTCTATTCTATGTGCATAACAGGGTGTCTATTCTATGTGTATTCACATGACTAAGTGCAACCAGAACGGTTTCAGTGTCTCCCAGCAGAGGGCAGCACTGACCAGATAGCCTAAATCATTATTATCAGAGAATTTCTGGCGTGCTATATATTACCATTTACGAGTGCTACACTGGTGTACTACAAACACAATGCATTTGTATATGACATTGTCCTTAGCAGTCAACTAACTCAGATGAAAGATTAGTGCACAGTACAGAAACTATGACAGCTCTGAGTTCCTACATAACATTATATTAAAGCATCTATTAACAGATAATAAACACCCTCCCTTAAATTATACTTACAGGTCAACTTGCCTTTCTAATTTGTGTGTGTGTGTGTGTGTGTGTGTGTGTGTGTGTGTGTGTGTCACACAGAGAGAGGAAGAGATTGGAAGAGAAGCAGAGCTTTTCTAGGTGCTATGAGAATTTGAGGCTAAAAGAAGTTCAGCACACTGGCCAAAAACTGCTACTAAATATGGACTGAAAAATGACAACCCATTGAACTGCACTGGAAATATCCACTCTTTCTCAGAGAAAACACACACACAAAAAAAAAACACACACACACACACACAGCTGCTGTTCTGGGTGAGGTAACATCTAGCCCAGCCAGACAACAAATTTCTTTATTCCCACCCACCCACATACACAGACATTTTATCCTTTCCCTTGGAAGTGACTCAGACTTCAGCTTGTGACCATCATACTGCCATCTACATGTGAAATTCTTTTGTGTTAGCAAACTAGTCAATACATATAGTACTCAAACAGACACCTACCCACTGAGTGTGTGTCCAATCTTTTCTAATACTTACCCTTTCTCCGAAGCCATTTTGGGTTTATTCATATCTCCTCACCCACACGCCTGTCAGTGTCACCTGCAAAGGAGAGATCAAACATGCTAACTCTTGATCATCAGATGTTTTTTATTCACTATAAATAGATTTCCTCATCTAACACACATTACACATAGGGAGGGGCACATAAATACCACATCTCTTGGAAAAAGATGAGATTCTACACCTTCCTGGAAATTTAATCCACATTCACTATTCACTCCCCTCTCCAACTGCAGGTCTACAGATAGGCTACACACTGATCATCATAATGGGTGGGGTCGTCTCGTTCAATTATCAACTAGATGCCACTAATCAGCAAAGCCTGCTTTTAGGTCAGCCAGTGTGATGCTATCTACATGGTTATCAGGCAACATTACATGGAGGCACATTGATAGCCGCCTTCCTTCAGGGCCGGGTGCGTGTTAGCAGTGGGTAAGAAGACACAAGATTCATTTGATCGCCAGTACCTGGACACACATGAGCAATCGACTGTATCAGGTGCTATAACCTCATCGCGTATCAGCGGCTTCTCCCCCACCACACCACAGTTACCGCAACGTTATTTTATTTAAGCTTTTTAAAAAATGTTTTAGGGTGTTGTGATAGGCTCTAAACAGGCCCTGGACATGCCCTGGCTTGACCTGTCTTCACCACCTGATATTGAATTTGGTTGTTATGATGCACATCTTCAATGATCCAGTCAGTGATGTAATTCTAATTAAACACTCCTGTAAATGATACTTCAGCAGGGATTATCACTGTTAACGTGGCTCAGATAGAGAATCAATAAATGCAACGTTTACATACCGTGTATCTGAAGCAACAGCCTGAAACGTGAAACACTTCAGCGCCCGTTACTGCATTGAAATCCGTACAAATAATCCTCGATCCCCGAGCTTAGTGGCGCTTGGCTGTCAAAGCTGTCAGATAACGGTTACACTAACCCGGCTGGCGATTTAAACGCCTTTATCTGAGTCTGTTGAGGACAGTTCAATGTGATAGCCAGACAGCGTAATTCATAACAGATAATTCACGTTAGCAAGTCTAACCTCACAGTGCCCTTACTTGTCACGGCTTGCAGCTGGCTCATGAGGATGCATTAAATCTTAATGGCACTAACGTTACTACAGCCAGAAGCTCTAGGTCTAACGTGACGGACTGACGCGAATAGCTCAGTTCAAGCTGGCTAGGACAGCCGTAGACTGTAAACCAATGCACCTGCTAAGACCCAAAGTAAACTAACGTTGGCTAGCCTATTCAACTAGCTAGAAAGCTAGCTAAAGATCACAACCTTCCTAACTAATACACACACCAATGATGCTAAATGAACATGCCATGTATTTGTCACGGAGGAAATAAATTAAAAAGTTTCTCAAACCTAAGATGCTGAAAAACGTTGTCCCATTTGGGCGTGTCAGTTCCACATTTCTATTCGTCTTGGACGCAACGCCCGATCTTATTTACACTCAACCCCTGAACTGAACTGAGGTGAGACAACCAGTCTTCTTTGCGCGAGACTCTATTCATAGTGATGGGAAATGTAGTGCATTCATTCACGAGGAGACGCAACAATATGATAAGATACTAAAGGGTTTGTGGGAAATTGTTTTTTTACATGTTTAATTTCCAAATGGCAGATAACTTTCTAATCCTCCAGAGAGACAACATTTCCCATAATGCATATCGGGAAATGACGATTTTCTTCAGTCGCCGCTGCTCCATATCCCTTCATTGATACAGTAGCGTAGTAGCCACGGTTTGTTTAGGAAAGATTGCTCCTTCTAAGGTTTGAGACCTTCTATTTTTAACTTGAATCTAAAATACTCTTAGCTTAATGTATAGAATCATGTCATTGATTGAAATTAGGACAGTTCACCAATTGCAGCTCTACTTGTTTGTTTATGCATGCCTCTAGGCTAACCAGCTAATGTCAACTGTTTGTGGCTAGCTGTCGAATATGTTGGATTTGACTGGATCATGACATTGTGTGTGGTTTTAAAGATGTATAAACATGATGTGCTATGCAGTTGTCTTCGTTGGCGTTTAGGGTGTATTTTGACGTTTGTTGTACCAGGTGTTGCCTTACATCATTATTGGGTTTTTCATAGTGAAACAAATTGACATGTTGAAGCTATTATACTCATGAAAAACTCATTTAATCAATAGAGAATGTAATCAATGGCAATGTATTTGCAGTGGAGTTTTCCTAGTTTATAGGGTGCTTGTTGGGCCTGAATTTCAAGAAATTATGCTCAGACCTGAAGACCCTATGCAAACCTCTGTAATTTAATTCACAGACCTCACACCACCAATGCAAACACGCCCTTATAAGGCTTGAGGCTGCAGTGAAACCAATAGGACTGACAGACCAGACAAGCTTGACCCTTTGACAGCCTGGCAAAGTGATACTTCTGCCCTAGAGAGGTGACTTGTCACCAGTGAAAGCCCTGCTGCTGAATTGTCTCACTCTTTGTGTGTGTTTGTAGGCGTCTCCATGGTGATGAAGTCATCAGTGGAGGAGGATGATGCTGGCTGGAGTCTCGGTGTGCCAGAAAAGATGAGAAGCAATGCAAACTGGGTGGATATTACCCAGGACTTTAAAGCGGCCTGCAGAGGTGGGTGGGTGCATGTCAAACAGCAGTCTTTAAACATTACCCATATTTTTTTACTGGCGGGATGAGTGAATTATGTTTGTCACAGCTTTAATGCATGCAAATATAATTTTCATTCCAGAGCTGAACCTCGGAGAGCTGCTCCATGACAAATTGTGAGTCCTGAATGGGTGAACACTAGTTCTCTCTCTCTCTCTCACACACACACACACACACACACACACACACACACACACACACACACACACACAGTCTTCTACACACTGACTTGTGCCATGAAATAGTGAATACAGTCTCACTATCTCCACCCTGTATGTCTAGATTTGGGCTCTTTGAAGCCATGTCCGCCATCGAGATGATGGACCCAAAGATGGATGCTGGAATGATTGGCAATCAAGTAAACCGGAAAGTGCTGAACTTTGAGCAGGCCGTGAAGGTACACTTTCATTCTGCATCCACTTGTCCCTCTGTCCATCACATTCTTTCACCAATCTATAATCTCTCAATCTATGACCCTCTCTCAGTCGTTGTAAAAATAAATCATTATTCAAGAGACAACAAGGTCTGCTGTGTGTATGTGTGTCTGCAGGAAGGAGCAATACGTGTACGAGACCTAAGTCTGCCTGAGCTCATCGGTATCATAGACACCTGCTTCTGCTGTCTGGTATGCTTACACACACACACACACACACACACACACCTAAACACACGGTATACAGTACAGTACGTTGACAGACACACCTCTGTTTTCTGAGAGCGTCTGTCTGACTCTCTTCTCATCAGCTTTTCTGCTGCTGTCCCCTCTCCCACTCTCGCTCACACTCTCTCGCTCAGATCACGTGGCTGGAAGGCCATTCTCTAGCTCAGACCGTCTTCACCTGCCTCTACGTGCACAACCCAGAGCTCATCCAGGACCCGCCGCTCAAAGCCTTCTGCCTGGGCCTGCTCAAGCTGTGTGACATCGCTCGCGACAAGATCAACAAAGCAGCTGTTTTTGAGGAGGTCCGATGCAAATACACACGCTTGTGTGTGCTGGCACATACCATAAAATAAACAAGTTTGATTTCACGAACTTGATCGTCTTGCATGCTGCACTCATACACACCGGATTGTTGGTGGGTGGCAGAGTTGTTAGTAAACAAAAGAAGCACTTTGTTAAGAGACTGTTTTCAGACGTACGTTTAATTGGAGTTCAGTACTGTCTAGTACTAGTCTCAGATTTACATTGGTGGCTTCATAGTGGTATATGGGTGTTGTAGAGAATGTTAACAATGCTAATGCAACTGGTCTTTCAGGAAGACTTCCAAGCCATGACCTACGGCTTCAAAATGGCCAACAATGTGACAGACCTGCGGGTGACAGGTGGGGTTGATGTTCCAGATGCACAACAGAACATTGGCGTAAGCTTTCAGATGAGATTTTTACACAGTGTGTTTGTGTAATAACAGGTATGCTGAAGGACGTGGAAGATGACCTCCAGAGGAGGGTTAAGGTACACACGCCTTTTCAACTTTAAACATCTTAATCACATTACATGTGTTCTGCCCATCATCATTTTTCTCTCCTCTCTCTCTCTCTCTCTCTCTCTTCGTCCCATCATCCTGTTGTCTATGTCACTCCTCTCCATCTATCCTTTCCTCTTTTCATCCCTTCGCAGAGCACACGTAGCAGACAGGGGGAGGATCGAGACCCTGAGGTGGAGCTGGAGGTAATGTCACTCTCATCCGTCCTATTAGTATGCTGTCATCTGTACTGTTAGTATGCTTCTAGGAGAAGTGCTCACATACAGCTCTTGTTTATTTGTTGTTTAGCTAACTTCTTTAGTTTTACTCATTCCAGTAATTTTCCTGTGTTTTGATCACTGGCTACACTGGCTGTATGGGCCTACAATAAAATATTTGTCTGTGTGTTTGTGTTTGTGAAACAGCATCAGCAGTGCCTGGCCCTGTTCAGCAGAGTCAAGTTCACGCGTCTCCTCCTCACTGCTCTCATTGCCTTCACCAAGAAAGAGGTACAGACCCTGTGACAGAGAGTGCCGTACGCAAGCACACACACTTTTACAGTGAAGTGATTGATTGATTGATTAATTTATTATTATATAATTATATATAATTATATATAATATTATTATTGATAGACTAGTGCAGTGAGCGAGGCCCAGAAGCTTATGACACAAGCAGCTGACCTCCTGCCAGCTATCCACTCGACCATTCACCATGGCAACCAACCTCATAATGACACCACTAAAGGAGGTAGGAAAAACAAATTTTCTATTTGACAGCCAGTATACCACAGATTGCTACATTTGCAATTTACAGTTGCTACATTATGAAACAACAGAGATTAATTGATTGACAGAGTGTGTGTGTGTGTGTGTGTGTGTGTGTGTGTGTGTGTGTGTGTGTGTATAGACCATCCAATCATGATGGGATTTGAGCCCCTGGTGAATCAGAGGCTCCTCCCACCAACGTTTCCTCGCTATGCAAAGATCATGAAGAGAGAGGAGATGGTGGAATACTTCAGCAAACTCATCCAGCGCATCATCACTGTCTGCAACATCATCACCACCACCAACCTACATGGCATTCTGGTACACATATATACACACACACATACACACACATACACAATTGTATATGTTATTGCAAATGTACATAATGAATTGTTGATGTAGGATGGACTACTTTGATAGACTCTCACAGAATAGCACTCTATTGCTGTGATCTGTTTTTAATCCAAATTGCGTGTGTGGTTTTGTAGGATTTCTTTTGTGAGTTTAGTGAGCAGTCTCCCTGTGTGCTCTCCAGGTCCCTATTGCAGGTGAGCTAAATAGCCAGGGCCCAGCTCCTATCTGACTGGGTCACTGGTTTTTCACATGGTCAGCAATTCTTTAAAAGAGTACTGTAACGTCTTTGTTTGTGTTTGCACCACAGACCACCTTCCTGATAGACAACAAGAAAGTGTTTGGGACGCACCTCATGCAGGATCTCATCAAAGATGCCCTCCGAAGCTTTGTCAGTCCGCCCGTCCTGTCCTCAAAGTAAGAGCCATGATGGTGTGTGTGTGGATGTGTGTGTGTGTAAGTGTAAGCTGTAAACTCTGCCCTCCTGCCCCGAGCCATGATTGTGTGTGCGTGCAAAAGTGAGACAGCGTTTTTATATCCCTCTCTATTTCTGTACTGTGGCGCGTGTGCTTCCCTCCAGATGCAGTTTGTATAACAATCCCCAGGCCAAAGACTACATGGACTCCTTCCTCACCCACTGTTCACGGGTCAGTTGGTCGTGCTACACTCAAGCTTAAGAAACAATATACTGATTAAGTGCTTATCTAGAAGATGTGCTGTTGCCTTAGCACACTGTGTGCTTACATCCTATGTGCACCTATTTTATCTTATTTTTTATTCTTTTGTGTGTGTGTGTGTGTGTGTGTGTAAATTTTGTTGGCCTTATGGTTGTGTGATTGCTGTGCATGACTTGACGCTCTTGTGTGAATCTGCAGCCGTTCTGCAGCCTGATTCAGATTCATGGCCACAACCGTGCGCGACAGAGAGACAAGCTGGGACACATACTAGAAGAGTTTGCCACACTTCAAGATGAGGTGAGTGTGTGTGGGGGGTGGAGAAAGTCATTTTGACATGAGAGACACACACACACACACACACACACACTCACGGAGCGGATCTGTTCAGCTGTGGTTACACCTGTCGTATCATTACTCACACGTTTAATGGCTAGTCAGTAAGGCGTCTGTGAAACCCAACACCATGCACTCACACACACTAGACTGTTAGAGACTTCCTAGGTAACTGATCCAGACATTGTGGTGTGTGTGTGTGTGTGTGGTGGGAGTGTTTATTTGTATGTTGATGGAGAAAGTAAACTCTTGATGTGTGTGATGGGGAGTATGTTTATGTAGATAAAGTAAACTTTTGAGGTGTGTGTATAGGCAGAGAAGGTAGATGCAGCCCTCCACAGCCTGCTGCTGAAGCTGGAGCCGGGCCGGCAGCACCTGGCCTGCGTGGGCACCTGGGTGCTGTACCACAGCCTGCGCATCATGATCCTCTACCTGCTCAGCGGCTTTGAGCTTGAGCTCTACAGCACACACGAGTACTACTACATTTACTGGTATGCCAAACTGTGTGTGTGCGTGTAAATATGTTATACCAGTGTATACTGTGTATTCTTTTAGAGTGACAGTAGATGGTGTGCATGTGTGTGAGTGTGTGTTCAGTAATAGGTACTGTACATCAGTCCCATATCAGATTATGAGTTTAGTTTGGAATGTTCAGTTTGACAGCTAATTGTGTGTCTGAGTGTGTGGGAGGGATGTAATGTAGATGACGTGTGTGTGTGTGTGTGTGTGTGTGTGAGAGAATGACATCTGTCTGCGCGTGTTTGTGTTTTGTGTGTCGTATCAGGTATCTGTCTGAGTTCCTGTACGCGTGGCTGATGTCAACACTGAGCCGGGCTGACAGCTCTCAAATGGCGGAGGAGAGGATCCTGGAGGAGCAACAGAAAGGACGCAGCAGCAAGAAGAGCAAGAAGAAGAAAAAGGGTGAGAAAACAGACCATCTGTCTATCTGTTCTTCTGTGAAGTGAGTACATGTAGATGTACAGACTTTTTTTTTTTTTTTTAAATGTGGTAGAATCTTGGTCTTTAATGGCGTGAGTACGTACGTACTTTGCATAAAGCATCTTATAAAATTCACCTGTAACGTTGGGAAATGCAGTCATATTTTTTGTTTCTGATTTGTCCTTGCGCAATTCAAACAACAAAGCTGTGATTTTACTGAGAAGCACAATTAACAGCTCCGCATATCTAATGAGAGGGAGAACTTTAAACTTTGGACCTTACTACCAATGATATATTAATATATACCACCAGTGATATATTAATATTTATATATTACCACTAGTTATATATTAATGCTTTATCTTTGTCATGCTTAGTGCATTTTTTTGACAGTCAATATAATATTTATATGTATGTATATTATATGTGTGACTGTTTTCTAATGGTCTTGCAATGGGTCCACAGCTCGTCCTCTTGGTAAAGAAATCACAATGAGCCAAGCATACCAGAACATGTGTGCGGGCATGTATAAGGTAGCACTCTCTTACTTCCTGCCACTCATCCAGACATACATAACTGGCATAAGACCTGGTATCCATACTGTGTTTTATGCGTCTCCTTTTGTCACAGACTATGATTGCGTTAGATATGGACGGGAAGGTGCGTAAACCGCAGTTTGAGCTGGACAGTGAGCAGGTGCGCTACGAGCACCGCTTTGCCCCCTTCAACAGCGTAGTCACGCCGCCGCCTGTCCACTACATACAGTTTAAGGTAACGTTCTGACTTTTGTTCACGCTCCCCTGTGATCTCCGGCTGAAGGCCTATAAACCCGCAGTAATCTGCATACAGTGTTGACGTGTGTTGTGCCTGAAACTAAGCTTTTTGGTGTGTGTGTGTGTGTGTGCGTGTAGGAGATGTCTGACTTAAAAAAATACAGTCCACCACCTCAGTCGGCAGACCTCTACATGGCAGCCAGCAAACACTTCCAGCAGGCCAAACTCATCTTGGAGAACATCACCAGCCCTGATGCAGAGGTTAGTAGTGGTCATTTTTCACCATTTTGACCTGAGACCTAACCCATGCAATATTCGGGGAGTGCAGTACAGAACACAGCTCTCCGTGTGGCAAGTTAACTGATGAGCCTGTTCCCCTTTTTTTTTGCCTGGCAGGTAAATCGGATTCTCAAAGTTGCCAAACCCAACATTGTTGTGATGAAGCTACTGGCAGGCGGACACAAGAGAGAGACCAAGGTAACTGAATGTGGTCAGTCCCGGTTACTCACACACACGCACACCTTCAGCTAACTGGAATACGCCAGTATTCAGAATGTTAAAGTGTCTAGCACAGGTCATGTATATGCTTTAGGGGTCTCGCTGAAAGATTATAATTACCCATCTGCTGAGAGCAGACATGTTGTTGACCCTCCCCCAGTAGCAGGAATACAGAGCTGAGGTGTTTTATGACTCATGTCTCTCTCTCTCTCTCTGTCTCATCTCCTCTCTCTGTTTCCTCCCTCTGCTCCAGGCAATGCCCGAGTTCGATTTCTCCGCACACAAATATTTCCCTGTGGTGAAGATTATCTGAGAACCCCTGACACACACACACACACACGTACACACCACCGTGCTGAAAGGACAAATCTACATTGGGACTCAGAACCCCCTGAAGGTTGTTTATTCTCCTTACCCTCCCAAAAGTAACTTCATTTTTCAGGACACAAACATACACACAAACAAACATGTTACAGTCATCCCAGCTGCCTAATGAGCAATTGCGTACAACAACCGAAGATTCATTTTAATGTGGAATAAAAGACTCTTAAAAAAACATTAAAAAAAAAAAAGATTTACAGTGTCTTGTCTTCAAACTGAACTCCAGTTAAGTTAGGCTTCAGTCAAGAGCCCACAGCTTAGTCTAAAGAGGCAAAAAGGTTTGGGGAGAGATTGTTCACAATGCCTCTTATCAGTGTTCAGTAAAAATCCACCAAAGCAATTTAAGTAAAAAGTTACCCATGACTTAAAAAAAGACATACATTACAGTCAAAACATGTCTTCTTGAGTTTTTCAGGAGTGAGTTCACAGACCTGCATGAGTGGCCTCTGGAAAAGCTTGTGACCTCACCTGCCTGTGTGTGCAGGACAGAAAGGGCGCAAGCTTTTGATCAAGATGGTAGAAGGGCGGAGAAAGACGTCACGATGAGCCACTTCCTGGAACCGAGATCTTGCAACCCCAGAATTTCACTGAATACCAAAAAGCCTTATTTTTCTGAGCAGTGGATCAATGTACATTCCGTGCGTGGTTTTTGATCTCCAAACCCGTTTAAGGAAAACGTCATGACCGTGTGAGACTCTACACCAGAGAGAATTCTCTTTAATTCTGTTTTGCGACGAGCTTATTTCAGTGTGCAACACTATCTACTAACCAGGCTAATCTACTAACCAGCCTAGTGCTTCAGCTAGTCTACTGCAGCCAAGCACGTAAACAGCATGGCTTTTTATGCTGATGAGAACTGATTTTCACTTTGCTCCCATAGGCATGAACTACCATGAACTGTCTTGTTCCGCCTAGCTACCATCTTTTTGTGTTTTGAGTCTCAATTCAGGGCGAGGGCTGCCTGCTTGTCATCTTCGGGTTCCGGCTCGTTCTCTTCATAGTCATCGAGGTTGTCAAGTCCACCCTCTTTTTCTGCAAACACACGCAAGATAAAGATTAACATGCTGCAACTACATGTAGTTCAACTTGAGTGCAATAATATAGGTTTGAGCAGAAACCTGTGTGTGTGTGTGTGTGTGTGTACACATACCTGTGTTGTCTGCCTCAGTTTGGTCTGTGTACTCCACTGGGCCTTCACCAGGCATCAGAGCATCTTCTGTATTACACACACAATAAGAATAGGTTGAGTAAGATAAGTAATGGGAGAATATTCTCAATGCAATGTGCAAAAAAAGTAGTGAAACTGTCCAATGTTACATTATCAATGAAAAACTTCTGATATTGAATGGACCTAAATTACTGTGTTGTGGGGGTTGGAGACAATGTCGACATTACAGGCACCACTCATTAGGGGCGTAAATCCCTAATGATACGATTCAATTTGATATTTTTACATTAAAGCTTCTAAGTTTCAAATAAATCAACAAAAATAGAAATGATTTACCTTTTATTGAAAATATAGAACAGTTACTGAATCTAGGAGTACAGTCAGTAAAGTAAAGTGCAATCAGTGCATACTAGCAGGTCTAGTATGGCCAAAAGAAACAAAAAAAAAAAAAGACAACAAAGACTAACCTCTACAGTCTAGTCTACAGCTCAAGTACATTAACATCAATTACCGGTAGTTACATTTAGAAAATGTAATTTTCATTTTATTAAGAGGTGACTGGAGAATGTATAGCTTCACTATCTACTGCTTGCTCCTCCATCCTACTTGACTATCAGACTCAACTATTGCTGCTGCTGCGAGTGTAAAGAGGTGTATAAATGATGTAGAAGACAACCATAAGGACAGTGCCACCCGGAGATTAAAAATAGATAGGCGAACAACAAGGGGCAAAATAAATGCATGAATCGATTTTCTTGCGGATGCATTGAATCAGCGGCTGCATAATCGATGCATCGATACAAATCAATTAATATTTACACCCCTACTCATCATGAGAAGAAAGTTAAATGGTAATAAAAATCACTAGGTTCTGTTTATGTTGATATGCATTATATATTTAAAATAGAGATCATGAGCTATTCCATGAGATGAATGGGTATGAGATGGACACAGAGCTGTATTGGTATTTCTACCTAAATATCAATATGACGAGAAGAATGTGGGTGAATACGGGATGCACAGTGCAGCCCTCAGTCTACGATAACATCTCGTGTCCACACACCACAGTTTGAGAAAAGTTTTTTTTCCACAAGGATCCAAAAAAAAAAAAAAAGTCCTTTGAGTATGGCTCTAACCTTCAGTCAGTGAAAGCTTTGCTGCCTTTGCTGCCTCAGGGTTGGCCGTGGCTTTGGGAGGCTGCTCATCCTTCTGGCCAATCACACTCATGTCCCCGCCTAGCTCTTGAGCAATGACATTGTCCTTCAAATCAGCAGCAGGTGTCTCAGGAGTGGGAGGTGTACCTGAGGCAACAACGCACACACACACACACACAAAAAATAATCATTTAAGGGTAAGAATAATAGGTAGATTGTTCTCTGGTGTTTGATATGCAAGACTACCCAGGGCCTGTACTACGAAGGGAGTTTAACCAACCCAGAAGTAACCCAGGGTTACCTTGTTAAACCGGGGTTGACAAACTCTGGTTATCCTGATTGGAAGTTAATCGGTACTACGACGCTGGTTATGAGGTTGATTAGTTGAACTGGAGTTTCTGCGCGTTCACATAAAAGGGGCGGATTTCAGCGCAAGTAAACCTTTTCAACGATGGCGCGATCACCTTATTTCACTGATGGGAAATGCACAATAATCAAGAAAAGCTACAAAGAGTTCAAACGTACTCTTCAGGGGAAATTAAAGCCGCGAACAAAGAAAGACAGGCATGTTGGCAACGCACTGCCGATCGAGTAAATGTGTAGCAAGTGAAACATTATTGCCACATGTTTCTTAGGCTACGGGATATTATTAGTTTGCAGAATGCTTGAAATAATTTTAGCAGAGTGCTTGCAAATCATTCTTAAAACCGCCTAAAATGTAACACAAGTAAGAAGTGCCATATCAATTTATATTAAAACGCCCTGTAATGAAATGAAGAAATGTCATATGTCGGTTGTCCCCCAAAAAAATCTAAGACGCTGTGATTGCCTACCTTCTTCAAATCTTGAGGATAGGATAAAGATACGGGAGGTTTGGACTGAGCCTGGTCATCTTGCATCCAGACTTGCCTGATCACATGTCATCTAAGAATTTAAGGCTACTTGGTCATTATAACTTGTAAACTTTTGCATGAAGGTTGAGGCAAAATATTTCACCTGTAAATTAACAGGGTCACCCCATGTGGTTGGACAGAAAGACATTTAAAACATGTAAAAGGATTAGAGAAAATTTTTGAAAATAGTAAGCCTATTTATAGGCAATCATTTTCATAATAATCTCCCAAACAAAATGCAAATTAATACTTTATGTGGGTTATGGGCTAGTACATAATATATCAAAATACACCTAATACCCAACACCTGCACACTGATTCTGTGAAAAAGATTCGCGATTGACATAATCGCCTTCATGCTCCTGCAAAGGGAACACCTCACAATGCGAGCGCCAATGTCAAACGGATCATCCTACTGTTGCCATTGGCTTAGGCGAAAATGTTGGCGGAGGGGCGGTACTTATAGGGTGTGGTTAGCGCAAACCTCGGGTTAACCAAGAACTAAAACTGCTCGGACCAGTTTTGGCGTGTGGCGTATATTGCCATGGCAACATACCTCGGTTTAAACCTATCCACCTTTAGTGGTATGGGTTAGCCGCGAAGTTATGCCACACGTCATCAAGTTACTCTCGAACTTACCCGGATAAGCCAGTAACCCCGCTTCGTAGTACAGGCCCCAGAGAACAAAGATATATTTAGGGTACTGCTAAAATGTGGATTCATACCATCATTTAAGACTATCTCATTGGTCTTCAGCTCAGGGAGGTTTAGAGATTGGTCTGCCTGGGTGGAATGTTCAAGCTTCTGGACTGTCTGATTGGCTGCATCCTGACTGCTGGTCTTAAGGTTTCCAACAGCGAGCGAGGAATCTTTCTGGGAGGTCCCTACAGCATTTGCCTAAACAAACACACACACACAGCCAATATTGCAAGTTGCCAGGCATCACAACAGGTCACCGAGTCAGGGAATTAATCAAAAACATTTAGAATATCACATTACAACAAGAAAATATATGGGCCTACTGCTTTTTACTTCAGGGACAGTCTCTTCTAGAGCAACTTAGGGTTGTTTAAGCACACAACAGCAGTAGCCAGGATTTGACCTACTATTGTGCCCTTGAGGCACTTAACCCCAAGTTGCTCTAAAGGAGAAAGACAATAAAAATAGCCATAAAAATGCTGGAGATGTGCCAAAACATTAAAGACCAGGGACTGGTTTCCCGATAATGTGCACTGTTCGCAAGCTAAGAAGACTCTTAAGATATATCTTACTGAAGTCGTTTACTTTTCCAAGTGTGCTCCCTAAACCATCTCTTAGTCTTATTCACTAAGTATTATAATCAGTTGTATTGGTGAAATCTTTGCATTTTAGAGGGGTTGAAAGGCGTTTTATTTACATTTTATAAAATAAAGTATAAAATGCAACACAACCATGTTGGATCTTCAATGGCAGGTAGATACACAATTCAAAAATGATATTTTTTCAGCTCAATTAAGAATGATTGAGCTACAAACTGTCTGAACGCAAGCGTAAGAGTGCTCCAGACCATCCTCATGAATGTGTTACAGAAGATATACGAACACAATGGAAATCATGTCTTGGCGGTCAGAGAGAGGTGAAGGTGTAAGTTAAGAACTACTTAGCGATATAAGAAGGTTTTGGGACACCGGGCCCAGATGTGCCCTTTTACGGAATATAATCCAATCAATTAAATATTAAAATTGAGTTGTGACAATGTCTCACCTGAAGGTTTTTCTCTTGCCTTTTCTGAGCTTCTTTTGCAGCTGCAGCCATTCTTTCCTCACAGTCCTCCTTCAAGGCCAGCATTTGGGTGTTACACTGTGCACTGTACATACACACACAGAGAGAGAGAGAGGATTTCACATACTGTTGGTTGGTGGGGTTAAAATAGCAGTATTCATGTTGCCTCTATTCAATTCACCCAATCTAAGAAACTTCCAAAGAAAGAATCATTAAACAAATTAATTAATCAGTTAAAGGTGCTCTAAGCGATGTGACACGTTTTTAGGACTAAAACATGTGTTGTTACATACAGCAAACATCTCCTCATAATCTGCTAGCTGCCTGTCCCCTGAACACACTGTAAAAAAACGCTGTCTCTGTAGACAGCCCTGGCTCCACAAACGGCAACAAAACACAGTGGGCAAACCTAGCATAACAAACGAAAACGAAACATAACAGTGTTCCAGCCAATAAACGACAAGGTTCATGAGTCTTTCGGGAGGCATGGGAGGGAGGGGGAGGAGTGAGCTATAACTTATAACGCTTGAACCCTCTCTGGAGCTATTCTCCGTTTTGTTTGACAATACTTTGAACGTCAACAAGAAGTGACGTGAAACAGCATCGCTTAGAGCGCCTTTAATTTCTCTCTAGATGTGATCACACAACTGACCTGTGTTTGTGAATGAGATAATACTCACGTATCATAGGTAAGCTTGTTGTTGAGTGTATTGACAGTACTCTGACATGTCTGCATCTCTTTCTGAATCTTTCCCAAATCATCTAACAAAGACTTTAGCTGGTCTGAGGTGGACACAGAGAGAAAAACAGACAGACGGTCACTGTGTGTGTGTATGTTTTCAAGTGTTTTGTGTCCATGAACTGCAGAAGCTGTGCCTGACACAGCCAGGCCACAGGTGTAGTAAACATCACTAATGAGATTTCAGGGGAATTAGACATGCACTAGAGTGTAGTGTGCAACATCAAAGAGTAAAAAAAACAATCCTCATGTGGGTTATGTGTGTGTCTTACTCTTCATGTCCTGCACAGTTCTGGAGCAAGATGACACATTGATGTGAAGAGTGGCCTACAAACATAAAAAGGTTCATTTATTATCTGTGTTGATCAGACAGTGCACAGCCACAGTGTGTGTGTGTGTGTGTTTATAGTAGGAATTCACAGGCAGGCACCTTGTAGAATCAATTGCCTTGGTTTATGGTGACTGTGTCTGTGTGTATTTGTACCTCTTCTCTCTGGTGCTGTTCCTCGAGTTCTCTGATTTGCTGACTATGGCGTCTCATTGTCTCCTCTGCATCCTCCCACCTCTGAGAGACCTCCTCTTTATCTGCTTCGCCTCTACGCACACGCGCTTCCAGCTCATACACTTGGGCCTGTGGGTGGGGGATAGGGTGAATCCAAAACGTGTCCCACAAAACAGGAAAGGGTTAGTCCCACATAACAGGTTCATCAATGGCAGTGGTGACAGTGAGACAAATTCCTCAAACACTGACTACTGGTTATTTCTTTTTCACTGTTTTCTGTTGCCCTACAGTAGTCTACAATAACTGTTTCACTTCCAAAAGGATGCCAAACCCACGTAGCTGTATTTTATGGTGCGGACATAGGTTTACAGTATTTAACACATTTTGATATGAAAAGGAATCACCTGTAGTTCCGTGTTGCGAGAGTTTGCTACCCAGTAGTTGAATCCCAATACGAGGATACACGTCGTTAAAGCGGCAATCAGTAGTGGAGGTGACCGGCCGACTCGCCGCCCGTTCCCGAGAGCACCCATTGCTGCTCTCTCTTGAAGAGGTAAAAAAAAAACAGTGCACCAAGGTAAACTAAACAGTAAACAAATAGACTAATATCACCCGCATACTTAAATCATTCCCAGTCTTTCCAAACCTACTATAAAACACACTGCAGGTAATGTCCCATTACAGTAGCGCCGGAGGCACATAGGTCAACAGTACAGCATTTCAGGTAAAAGAAAGGCAATTTAGATCGACGATTTTACGTTTATTCTGGCCTTGATGAATATAACACAGTGTGCTAGTGAACCGATTGTAAAACATTCTAGTATTCTACAATTTCTTCCCTTTTCTGAGACGCAATTCAAGGACACCACTTCTGCCAAGAAACAATACGCAGTCCCAAGCATGGCTTTGTGACTGAATTTGATCTAAAAATTGTGATGAATTCAGAAACAGGCATAATCAATAAAACAGCAAGAGAATTTGTAAGGACACCTAATATAATTAATAAGTCAAACGCCAAACCTTGATGTATTGGCTAGCTAACAAACGATTGCTAACCTAACGTTAGCAATCGACACCACAGGGACTCAAGTATCAAGAGGTATCGCTATAGTTAGTCGAAATAATGGTTTCGTTCGTGTCTCACCTGCTCAGTAGTTTGATGGAACGTGACGAAACTTGATGATTTACTCGAGAAGCTCCAAAAATATCCAGCAGGACAACTCCAGGCTTGGTCTTCAGCCCTACTCAAAGCAAACGCACACGGAAGTCCGAGCTGCAGGGTTGCTCCAGCATACTGAGATGGAATTTTTAGTCATTGCTCTGGAGTCTCTTGTAAATACGTGTCCAACACCGGCATCCATCCACTAGGGGGCGTTTCACAACTCCGCACTGTTTCAGATGTCTAGCCCTTGCTTTTTATTTTAAGATAATAACAGATTTTTTGCACGATCTCCCCCTTGAGCATATAATAAAAATATATTTCTGTAACACTTTTTTCTATCCTTCTAACCCCTACTCTTTTTAACTTGCCCCACTATCCCACCATGCATAGGCATTTTTAAAGGACAGACACTTGGCACATACTTTTTCCACACTACTCAAAGTACAAAATGAAACCTTTATTTTTTTAGACAATTAGCTCCTCAACAAACAGTAATATTACATCTTATGTAAATCATTCATAAACAAAAGGTATTCTGTCCAGTCTGCCTAAACCATTTATAACCTTAAATAATTTAGCAAAAACTGTCAAGTATAAACACTGGCAATTCCTTGAAATAAACAGTTTATGACAAATCTAAGATGAGAGTGAGAGAGACTCCAGGAGTTGAGCAGTCCCACCCTCCCCTTCAGCCCCTGTGAAATGTCTGGCATACAGTCCCTTCGAGCCATTTCCATGAGACCCATTGCTATGGGAGCTGTACTGATGAAGCACATCGCCACTGCAGTCTCTTCCCTTTGGGCCACTGCTATGGGAACTGTTGCTACGGGAGTCATTGCCTTTTAGGCCACTGCGATGGGAGCCAGGGCCAGAGCCACGAGAGTAATTAGGATTGACAGAACCATCACTGCTGTAGCCAGCACTCTGAGGGGTAGACTGCTGGGAGCGCGCTGGGATCTCTGGAGCAGGCGAAGACAGGTAGCGTGCTTCATGCACTTCCACTTCTACACCAGCAGGGACAGCTGCTAGCAGAGATGGGCCAGGACAAGGATCTGGTGATGGAGAGCTGAAAGCAAGAGATCGGGGGGACCCAGGAGCATCACGACCAGTGGGCTTCTGCTGAGAGACAACAGCAAAGCAGAGCAAGATCCTTCATGACAGGCCACTTCCTAGAACCAAGTTCACAAGAGAGGGGCCTACTAATCCCCCTTATGCAGTGCAGAGGCACACTCTAACACTGAAGTCTTCGGCAGAATCCCAGAATTTCAGAACATTCAAAAGCCTTAGTTTTCTGAGCACTGGATACATATATATATACATATATACATATATATATCATTACCAAACCCTCCCGCCAATCTGAGGAAAACGATTAAACTTCCAACTTGAACAATAACAGTGCGGTATCTAGTTCAGCCTAGCACGTCAATAACATGCCTATTTATGCAACCCAGAACGGATCCCCACCTTGCTTCCATAGACATGAACTACCCTCTCATTCTGCCTCTTTTCTACCATCTTTTACAGAACCTCAGTTAAAGCCAGCAATTACATAGTATGTATTTACATGTAATTACATAGTGTTTGAACATAGTGTTCCAACAACCCAGGACAACCAAGATCTGTATGCTGTCTGTGTCTGTCAAAGTAGTTTTTGTCTGTGTGCAGTCTGTATCTGTTCCAAGATCGGAGCCCAAACACATAGGCGGCTTACCATGGGAACCGTCTCAAGGTCTCCCGCTCCTCCCCCCTCAATCCCTCGTAATGTGGACGACAGGCCTGGCCGCCCCACCACATTGAAGTCTGATTGGTCGATTCCTACGATTGAGGCAAGCTGGCCAAGCCTACAAGACAAAAGCTGATAACATGAGATATTGTGCACAGTTTAAGTGTAATTTTTTTTTCCGTCATTATTATTTGTTTATTAACATTATTTATAACATATAAACATAAATACTGTATTGTAGAGATAAAGTGTTAACCATGCCAATTGTTATTATAGATTTTTCAATTCAATTCAATAATAATGCCATTTAATATGTGGAATGTGTCGAGTTACTTGTGAAGTGATAATTGCCTTGATAATCTGCACATTGTGTCCTTATCATCTTGATTGTTAGCAACACATGGACCCTTATTTATGATAATGGTTTGTGGTTGTGTCTCCTCACCTGACGCCCTTTTAATGGCTGGAGGTGATGAGGTATGATACGGTCGGCCGATACGGTCGGGTGGCAACACACAGATGTAGGGTTTGGGTCTTGTCAAGGGTCATGCATTTCTAAAGCTATAAACAATCGGGCTCAGTTTTTGACTGAAGTATAATCTCTGTGAATGTTTTTGTAATCAGACTGCTACGGTTTGTGACCTGGTCAGATCTCCGGTTGACCGTTAATAAATCATTCTGTGACTTCTGTGACTCGTCTGTGCCTGCCCTGGAATCTTTCTTTAATCTTGAAAAAAATTTACCACACATACCTGCTTTCCTTTTAAAAACATGAATCCCAAGGCAACTACCTCTGCATTGCAAATTGCACATACCTGCTGCTATATATTTTAGCATTCTTTTTACCACTATTTATATACTACTACTGCTGCTACAATCTTGTGTTGCACTAAAAACAACAAAAACAACACTGTTGGAACACTTACTATACTATATGTTATGTCTTGTCTTGTTATATCCTGTATGTTATCTAAGTATAATGCCCTAAGCCTACTTGCACTTTTCTACTTAACATTACCTTATTGTTTAGAACAGTTTTTGTTGTGCATCTGCACTTTATTGTTGTCAATGTCTACGCATGGGACAAGTGTGAAACGTATTTCGATTCCTTGTCAAGTACATGTGAAGAAATTGACAAATAAAACTGACTTTGACTTTGACTTTGAGCTGTAACCAATGCATTTCAGGGATGTAATGACAAAGTGATGCGGGATGAATGCATACACCCAGAATATGGCTTTTGTATTCCTAATTACAAGAGCACAGTATTTGTGGGCTTTCTATGTCTGAATGTTGTTCATATTTGGAACAAAGTGTACTGTAGTGTGTACACAGGAACACAAATATACCCAGCTTCAGACAGCAGGTTGAGGAAAGCATGAAACTTGGAGAAGGAGGATTCAATGCTGTCCAGAACAGTGTCGTCTAACAGGGCAGAGCTGGCGGGATTCTCCACCATCTCCGAAAGGGACTCGTTCATCCCCCGCAGACGTGCGTTCTCCAGCTCGAGCTACAGGCACAAAAGCATTAGCATTAGCAGAGATGTGCGCCATAAGAATATCCAGCAAGTGTATCCTTCAAATGGTGGTGGCTTTATGTGTCTGTGTGTGTGTGTACCTCAACCAAACGTGAGTTGGCTCTCAGCCTGGCATTTCTCTCCTCTGTGAGTCTAAGTCGACACTCCTCTAGCTCCACCTGTTGATCACAAACAGTTACTGCAGACGCACACCTATAGTGCAGCACGCCACTTGTTTACAGTAACTGCAGCAGAGATAAGAGTGCATTTAGCTTGGTGAATAAATACATATGCATTATAGACCTTCAGTCTGTTGTACTGGCTGCTGGAGCTCTGCATCTGGCCATTCAGTGGCCCTGAACCCTGGGATTCAGACTCCTGTGTCTCCTCTGGGTCTGTCTCGGACTCCGTTTCCATGGTAACCTTGACTGACGCAGCACCCTGGATGTGAGGAGGGACACCTTAATCTGACACTTCTACTTTGGTCTACTATTATGACATGTGCGAGAGTGCAGTGTTTCCTACAGAAAACGAGTTAGTCAAGGTGGGGGAGCATGGTGGTGGGGGTTAGTCGGAATCAAAGACTAGTGACTATTATGGCTAAAAAAGGTTATGTGGAGCAGTTTCATATCATAGTAAGCATAAAAATGCATTTATTTGTAAATCAACTTTTGAAATTATGTTCACGATTCAAAATATTTATCTTTCCTGGGAGGAAAGATGGGAGGTGTTTGTTGAAAACCCTGGATTGTACTTAGTGAGTGCTCTTACTGAAAACAAAGTGGCATACAGACTGATGTCATAATCAACTGTCACTTACCTGAAAACTGTACTCAGGTGTAGCAGAGGTCGCCCCCCTGCAGAGTTAATAGTAAAACATGTCAATAGTCAAACTGGTTAGATTTGTTTAGCTTGACATCACCTTGACTTTAAGACATACTTCACAGCATTCAGCTTGTGAGCAAGAATTGTTTGCAAGACTTTTTCATTTGAAATTATTCAAAGGATGGATGTTTGGTCTCAATCCAATGACACAAAGCCAAGAAGTCAAAAAACTGAACAAGCCTCACGTTTCATATAGCCTTCTACAAAGAGTGTGTGTGCAGATATTCAGTCATTATGAAACACATGCCAATGGATTTGGACACTGTAATTGTGGAAGTGTTTTTGTGTGTGTGTGTGTGTGTGTGAGAGAGAGAGTGCTTGAACTTTATTACCTTTTCTTTCCTGCACGTGCAGCAGTGCGCCACGGGAATCCTGAGGAAGTTGGCCGCGAGGGTCCAACACTAACCTGTGACGCTTTGCTGGAACCTGTACACGCACAATGCCACATGCTTTCAGTCTGAGTACCATACAGTGTACCAAGATAATGTGTGTGTGAGTGTGTGTGTGTGTGTGTGTGTGTGTGAAAATTGTGTTGGTATGGATGCACATATGTGCATCTGCATATCACACATTACGTGTATGATCACACCTCGCCTGATTTTACCAGCACTACTCCATCTTCCCATCTTGGCTTTCGGATGTTCTCTCAAGGAGTGGGGTTTGATCCACTGGTACTGCAACAGGGATTTAATATAAAATAACATTAAGACCAACTTACATCTACTTTGATACACTATAAATACGTAAATACACATTAAGTACAAAATGAACAGTCTGCAGAGACACAATACTGTAGTAATAAGTGCACCAACGGCAAGTGTTTTAACAGCAGCACTAGTCATCACTGATAGAAAGTACCTGAGCGTCTATTCCATTTGTGTTCATGAGCACTTGTGTGATAAGGTCTTTAATCAGGGAACATTCTGTCAGAACAATAAGAATGAAGATGAGTACACACATACACGCACACACATAGAGTACACACGCGCACGCGCACACACACACACACACACACACACACACACACACACACACACACACACACACACTTTCTTCACTCACCAACAAGTGGATTGTTCCTGATGTCCAGCACATGAAGACACTGGTTTGACTGGAGCGCTTGCAGCATTGAGCGTGCTCCCTCATCAGACAGGCCACACCTCTGCATATCCAAAGCTACAGTCACACACACAAACACACACACACACACACACACACACATGCTTACTCTGTCCTGGACACATTTTCACTGTACTCCCATCATTTTCCACCAACCGATCCAACTCACTGTATTTGGTTTTCTCTTTCTGACCTCAATGAATTTACCCCATATTTGCACATTTACAGCATGATTAAAACTACTGGAGTTCAACCCAATAGACACAATTCAGTATAGTTATACAAGCATGTTAATATACTTGGTTGTGTGTATGTGTGTGTGCGTGCGCAAGTGTGTGTAATGGAGGATGTAGACGTCTAACCTTTCACCCACAGGTCCTCGGCCAGCTCTCGGGAGAGGGCAGCTGCCCCCTGGTCTCCGATCAGGATGTTTCCGTTGAGTGTGAGGCGCCTGAGGCCACTCATGCCCTCAAACTCGGCCTTCCTGTAGCGCAGCGTTTCTGCCCACGCCGTGCCATGCCTGCGCACCGCCTGGTGCTGTACAGAAAACATACTTTTAGAGTCACTTTTAGAGCTCACAGTGGTCGAGACTCACCATCACCATGGCTTATCAGTCAGTGCAGTAATAAACACAAACAATTTGACAAACATGGACTCTATATGCATTATACTACATAATACTTTGTAAGTAGTTCTCAGGACAAACCAAATTATTCCCTTCGAAGTAGCTTATTTTTCACTAAGCTGTCAGCTGTTGCTATTTGAGTATTTCGTGGACTCCTGAAACCAGTCACTGAGGTAACCTCAACAAGCAAAAACAAGCTCTTCTACTGTTGCAAATGGCAACTGTAAACATATAGCACGATACAGTGCATGCATAACTGTCTCCTTAAAAGTTGTGGGAGATTCCCTGGTACCTTGATGATATTGGCAAGGTGCTCAGCTCCCTGCCAAGTGATGTTGCAGTTGCTAAAGTCCAGAGTCTTGATGGAGGCAGAATACTTAACACTCTGGCAGATGACTAAAAACAGGAAACACAATGCAAATGCAATAAAATGTATGGCCATGCATGAATGTGTGATATCAATGAGAAAGGGTTCAATGCATGCACTCACTCTCCAACCCCTGATCTGCTATGGGGCACTGGGCAAGAGACAGATTTTCCAGTGATGAGCTTTTCACCAGACCCTGCAGGCATGCAGAACGCAAACTTTCATTCACACAGTATGCATTTTTTGCTACTCAGAGCAGTTTCTAATTGTTTTGCCTATGTGATGTGGATTTATGTGGTTGATTAAAGACACACCAGTGGGCGGCGTATGTCCAACATCTTACCCTCCACCAGTATGTGTGTGTGTGTGTGTGTGTTTGATAAGTAACCTTAGTGAGAGCAGTGAGGTCTCTCTCTCTAAGAGGAAGCCCACTGAGGTGAAGAGTGTGGAGACGTTCTGACACACACAGGCATCTCTGCACGGCACGACACAGAGCCAGCGTCATACTTCGCGAGTGCAGGGCTGGAGTTTTCCTGCGCCCAGACCATTTCATAGCACCTAGAACACACACAAGTACACTAAAAAGTCTGTACACTCAAACTCTGTATACTGAAGAGAGGCTGTTTAGAACACAGACTGACCTTGAGCTCCCACGATAGACAAGTGGCTACTCTTGATGGCAATGTGATGAAGCTGCTTATTGATAGAGAGTGCATTCAGAATCGGAGTCCAGTCGGTCAAGTGTACATGATCTCCGTTAAAATCAAGCATCCCACGGCTCAGGTGCACCTTCACTGCAGCCACCGGGCATGACCCCTGCGCTGCACATGCGCCATCATAGTAACTTTCAAAGTCTTGTGCTCCGCGCCGCCGGTTCTGAGCCGAATCCAGCATAGTGCTTCTATGAGTATACGTACAATAAGTATGATGCCACTGTATTTTCTGTCATAAAGGAGCAAGTTTTGTTTTAAAATATATAGAACAGATCATGAAATAGCACCCCCCCCCCCCAAACACATCCTATAATTTCTTTCAAAAACACGACATTTATGTGTGATTTAGTGGTATCGATATCGGCATGAACCATAGACTGTATGGCATGAACATAAAGTCATCGAAAAAACCTGCGTGCAGCACCCTAAACCCACTGAACATCCCGTCATAACATCTAAACTGCTCATGGAATCATGAAGATATACATCTTAGGTCTGTTAACGTTATCTGGCTAATGACTATTGGCTAATGACGATAAGTTAGCTGATGTCACTGTGTACTATAACGTTAAATCTGACGTGATAAAATCAGATTTTCACATAAGATCAGATTTTCACATTGATAAATACAATAGAGATGTCATGCAAATACGCATACAGTACTAGACCAGTGTTTTCATTACGACAGGACAATAACGTTATTCACTTAAGATTAAGTGTTAAATATACTTACTAGTCTACAACGTTAGCTATGACAAATAATTTTGTATAACTTTCAGCGATAGCTATCGTTAACGTTAACCTTGCCTTGCCCAAGTTTAGATTCTGGTTAACATTGCTAGCAATGTTATTAAGTTAACATTAAGTTCCTTCTATCAAAATGTATCCTTGACAGCTGAAAAAAGAACATTACGTTGGCTAGCCTGAATGGCTAAAAGTTGAAGATAGTTAACTTGCTAACACTGTCTACATATGACTTTACGTTATCGTGGAAATCCGGAGATTTTGTCTATGTATATGATATATGATATGAAGAGAATTAACATCGACCAGCACACCTTACCAGCTCTGAATCAGTGTTTGTTGTTTCTGTGGTTTCTAAGCGTCCTTAGCATTCGCATTTGCCAAGGGAGAAGTGTTTGACACAAACCGCTGTTGATTTGAACAAGGGTTAAAAGTTCATATTTTTGATTGGTTACAAAAGATTTGTGCGGCACTGTGATTGGTCCATATAACGTTATCCAAACGACCAAAATACTTGTTTTATCTATGCCTATATTCTGCCTAAAGGCAAGACTTAATTTTCATAGCATGCTTATTGCCATGCACTTACTCACACTAAGCGTAGAATGTAGAGCTCTCCTGAAGTAGTGAGGGATATAACAGATGGTAGTGACGTTCCTACCCTAATGCCTTTCTGACTGGAAATGAAGGGCTTCATTCAAAATAAAACAGAGACATATTAGCCATATATATGTCTACGCAAGGTGGATTCAGTCTGCAAAAGGACCTGTATATTTTGAAAAAAATATTTCAGTGTGCAGAACAAGTAAAACACAATATTTTAACAGTATCATGTCTAAATATTACATAGGCCTACTGCAGTAATACTCCAATTGTAATACTCCGAGATCCAGCCACATTACCCCAATTTTAAAGTCCTTGCATTGGCTTCCTGCAAGTTACAGAAATTATTTCTAAGCTATTACTGCCTCATATCAATAAATGGGATAGGACCTAATTACATGTCTGACAAAATTAGCTGAAACCTGTGGTCAAAATTTAGTGTGGTGAAGCAGCTTCAGCTACTATGCAGTTCAGATTTGGAACCAACTTCCCTAAGACAAAAAATACCCCTACTGTTGTAAGTTTTAAATCTAAACCAATTAAGGCCAACCTTTCATCAGATGCTTTCTCCTTGATTTATTTTTCATTCTTTTTATTCTCTTCATATTCACTTTATTAATTTAACTCTTAATGTAACATTTAATTTAATTCATATAACTTAATCCTGTAATAGATACTTTGTTATTTTTTTCTCTTCTCCAATAAAATAAAAAGAAACTTGCCCCTTTCTACCCCACCTTATACACACTTTTATATGCACAATAGATATAGGCCTACAATATATACAAATGCATGTGACAATAAACTTCCTTAAATCCTTGAACATAGTAGGATGTAATAGTCAAAGCCTAGTCCTGGATTTCATGTGTTTTTTTGTCTCCTATTCCATTGCTCTGTTCTTGCATTTCCTGATTTTTCTGTTAATTATGCTACTTGTCTGTCTGAACAGTGAGTATTTAAACACTGTCTCATAATTTGAGTCTCTGGCTTTTCTTCCAGACTGAAACATCAGAGTTCTGCAGCCACTGTTGACATAAATTCAATTCACTTCAATCATGTTTACACAACACTGTTCATAGTAGAATCTTGTGACACTTTACAAACATTGATAAGGAGCACCCAAGATCAACAGGGGGAAAAACCTTGTGGAAGTTAAAAGAGAAATCAAATTCATGCCTCAAGGACAACCCAACTGTCTGGGGGTATGCAACTAAACTACAGTTTGTCCATGTTTTTGTTGAGCCCCATAATAATTTCAAAATATTGCAATATTTTGGACATTATTTAGAAAACGTTTTGGTAGTTACACCAATAGTGGTTGTCCTAAATTCCTGTCTGAATAATGTAGCAGCAGCCAATAATGTTAAAGTCAGGGAAAGATGGGGGTAATGTTAGGTTGAGGCCATTTTTGGGATCATGTCAAACATGGAACAATTTGTTCTTTGTGCAAATTCCCTGATTTAAAAGAATGTAAATAAGAATCTACTGGCTGTAAATCCCTGCTGAAACTCTCATGCTAGCACTTCTTTCACTTGAAAAACAGTTGCAAATTACTTTAAAACTACTTTGAATGCTGTCAGAAGTGTGTGTGGCTATGAGAGACATATCAAGAAAAAGGAACACATACTTATATATTCAATATTACTTGCTTAGAATCACAGACTCTTTTTAAAATCTTTATTATGAGCAATAAAAGCTTATTTTGTTCATGTTCTTTAAGCTGTACCTGATTCTTGATGCCATTCATTCTATTGTTTCACTTTGGATGACTCTTATTTCAGTACTTAATGTGCTAAGTGTTTAGTTCCTTTGCCAAGAAAAAAAGTGTTTAGTTTCTTTGCTAAGAAAAAAAGATGCGCTTTCATTAAATTTTTTTTAAAACGGTAACACAGAGAGAGAGAGAGAGAGAGAGAGAGAGAGAGAGAGAGAGAGAGACCTCATGAACAGCAAACTCTATGGAACCACGCCTCTCCCACTAAAACGGGCACTACATTGCACTACTCAGGATACAACTTATCACACACACATGGACAAACTTCTTTGTGGGACTAACAATCCATAGGCCTGCATACCTATACACTCCCGCGTGCGTGACAGTGGATTATCTTTTTCTGGTACTTTTACGCGCGCGCGCCATCAATTTCTACGGAGTTTGTAAACTGCTGCTCAGAGTCAATGCTCTCAATCAGGATCAAACCCTGTGTCCAACTGTACGAATCATTTGGGGCTGATAGTTAACTACATCAGGAGGCTTTCGCGCGGTGATGGCGGGCTGCTGTATGTCAGCAGAGGACCGCGAAAAGCAGCGGATCAACCAGGAGATCGACAAACAGCTGCGCAAAGACAAGAAGGACTCGCGGAGGGAACTGAAACTCCTGCTGCTTGGTGAGACGGTCGAGACTAATCTGATGGTCCTTTTGAAATTAATTTTTAGGTTACCTGTTAAAGTGGCTATATTCACTCATTCATTTGAACAGGAGGATGCCAAGGGTTCTCATGTGCCACACCCTGAGAATCCCCTGCATAAAACAGAATAGTGCGGCCACAGAGCTAGGACACGTTAATGTTCAATGGTTGTCTAGTGTTTTCTTATAGTTGTCTTGCCTCCTTACCACAAAAGCTGAGCCTTCAGTATATCTCCAACATGTGCAACTTCACAGACTAGTGACTAATACCCGTCTCATGTTTGTCCACTTAATGTGTACTTTTGAGTTAAATTACAGTATGTCCTATTAGAAAACAATGGCTTTTCTGCAAGAATGTGATTGCAATTAGGCCAATTTGTTACTATACATCTACCAGTCACCTACTGACCAGGGTGAGATATGTAGTTTTAGACTGTGATGTGCTGTCATCATATAACATGTGCAGGCCATCTCATATGAAAGTAAATTGAATTCCTTTGGGTGCCAATAGGATAGTCACATACATTTAGTTATATGAGTTATTTCAGACTGTAGGAAGTCATCTATGCATTGTGCAGTAATATTGTTAGTACTAACTAATTAGTTGGTACTAATTGGTTTGCATGATAGCCCACTACAGAAACCACCTTTACACTCCCCGAGGCCGTTTTGTTTCAGACATTATCCGCCTAATGCAAAACATATGGAAAGCAGGTTGTGCCTGTCAGACATGACTTCAAATAAATGTTCATCGAAAGTCTAACCTCTGTGCCAGTTGCATGCATGCATGTGGCACAGAAGAAAAAAAAACACACACACACAAAGGGAAAGTGGGGCATAGAGACAGATGTGCTTCTCTCTCCATATTTCCTCATGGCTGAAAGAGAAGTTAAGGTTCTTGGTTTGTCAGCATTGGAGCAGAAGAAGGAGAGAGCCTTTTTATGTTCATGTCACTGTAGCATGTCAATGTACAATGTACAGGCTATGACATCTCTCTACTGCATTTATGTAATTTGAATCAGGGTGGAGGATAGTTGAATAATAATAGTAATTTGTTTGGTTAAGGATTGGTTGCCATTAAATACATTCTGGAAGGGTATTCATGATGTGGCCCTAAAGGTTTATCCAGTAATGGGCAGGACCCAATTTAGATGGGAGAGCCCTTCTTGCCATCAGAGTAAGAATAATGGGTAGTATTTAGGTTTAGGTTTAGGTTGTTGAGTAGCAGTGTCAGTGATAGTGGTGCTGAGTTTACCCATGTCTAAACTAAAGCTGTCTTCACCAGTCCAGACATTCAGACATTTTTGGACTGTTTGACTGACACAGCCTCGTCGGTCAGATCAAAAAAAAAAACAGGACCAAGAAGATTGTCTGTTTACATTTATTAAAATAACCAGACATTCTGACTGGTATACCTATTCGCTTTGAAGGAGCGATCTACAACAATTGTTCATAAAGAAATATTACTGATGGTGAAGCAGGAAGCACTGTGTCCTTTGAGTGTCAAAATCGTAGATAAAGTCTCAGGTGACTCATTATTCTCTGCATGGGCCAGTTGTTGTAGGTTTAGCCTCTTGAAAGCTGAACACTGATGCTGCACACACAAGACACACACCCTCTCGTACATACAGATTTGTTAAACAAATAGCAGAGTTACTTGTCATGTTTGACAGAGTTGTATCAGAGAGTGATGTCATAACTGGACACATAGATACATACTGTATAGACACAGGCATCAAAGGCCTGTTGTACACCACACATCCTCAACTACAGCACATATAATCTGCATCGACCAGCGCACACATACACAGATACACACATTACCAAACCCCCACACACATGCACACAGACACACAACCAAACAATGGCACACAGCATTAAAACATCTCTGATTTGGATACTCCACCCATATGTCAGTCCTGTCTCTCCTTAAGAAACACATCTCTCAGAGTCACAGTGACTGGTTGCTATGAATATTGACAGACTTTTTGTTTGGAAGTCAAATTAATTTAACTATTCAAATGCACAGCTGTGATAGGTGTTGTCAGGATGACCTCTGAGCTCATTTATGTGGAAGGGATTATAAATTTTCCTTACGGCAGGGTTTATGATGTTTTGTTTGTCCTCTACATTCACTATTGTGAATCTCTCTCTCTCTCTCTCTCTCTGTCTCTCTCTCTCTCTCTCTCTCTCTCTCTCTCTCTCTCTCTCTCTGTGTGTGTGCTTCTCAAATGCACCAGCATGGGGCCACAAAACTGAGCTGTAACCCACAAACAAATAATGAAGAGCGAGAGATGAAAGTAGCTGTAGGCAGAATAGCAGCCTGTGTGCTGATGGTGGTGGGGCATGCAAATGCTTATAGAGTAATATTTTTAAACCGGCTTTGTGGTCAATAGTAGGTGAACAGAAGATACTTGTATGACCCATATCTTATTGACATATGCATGGGATTAGTCAGAATTAGGTGAACATCATTTTGAAATGAGAGTTTTGTTGGTGTACATGGCTTAAGAGAGACAAGTTAAGTGATTCCCCCTCTTTTACCCCATGCTTCAATTTTCTTTGTCTGTCTGTCTGTGTCTCTTCCTTACATTGCCCTGTTTTACCACTGAAAGCTGTATGTTACAATACTCTATTTTGTATCACCATTTTTCTCGCAATCTCTGTGTCATTCTCCTCTTTCTCTCCTGCCCCTCTTCTCTCTTTCCCTCCTCTCTTTTTCCCTTCGTCCATCAGGCACGGGTGAGAGTGGCAAGAGCACGTTTATAAAACAGATGCGAATCATCCATGGCGCTGGCTACTCGGATGAGGACAAGCGCAGCTTCATAAAGCTGGTCTTCCAGAACATCTTCACAGCCATGCAGTCCATGCTGCGGGCCATGGAAACACTGCAGATACCCCTGGCTGAGTCCAAAAACGAGGTATTAATGTACACACACACACACACACACACACACACATATATATATACACCCACACAGACACACGCACACACATACACACACGTGCATGCAAATATCCTATATAATGTATAGATAATATACAGTATGATATGCAGTCATTGTCCATACTGAATATCAGACTAGACTACAGACAAAAATTCAGCCATGGTTCCCTTTGCCATGAAGGTTGTGTAATTCCCAAAGGATCATGGGCACATGGCTGGGGAGAGATGTTTAAGAGCTGCCATTTACTGCTTGCAAATTTAGCCCAGGCATCAGGAAACTAAGCACTAGCTTCAGTAGTCAAAATGAGTGCATAACCATAATGTGTAGGTGCTGTAGTATTCAAAACATCTGTAGACTCCCTTAAAGGGATAGTTCGGTTTTTAACACATTGAGCCCCTTTCACAGGTTGTCTAAAATGAAATAAAGTGGTTGACACCAAAATCTTGATGATTGCTCCTGTCTCGGCTATTTGGGAAATATAGAATCGCCTCTGCCTGCCTTTAAAATGGCTAGCAATGGGCATGTGTTGTTTCTATCCTTAAAACACTGGTTTTAAAAAAGTGCTACTCATGGAGTGATTAGTGGCGTTTGCTGATGTTCCAACCCAAGTATCGTAGCAAAATACAGTTTCTGTCATGTTTTATTTGCCATTTTGTAAGTACCATAGGGATCTATTTGCTCCTTCATATAAACAAAGTGCCAAATAAAACATGACGGAAGCTTTATTTCGCTACGATACATGTTTTGGAACATCATTGAGCACCACTAACCACTTGGTGAGTAGCACTTGTTTAAAACCAGTGTTTTAAGGATAGAAACAACACATGCCCATTGCTAGCCATTTTGAAGGCAGGCATAGGCGATTCTACATATCCCAAATAGCCGAGACAGAAGCAATCGTCAAAATTTCGAAGTCAACCACTTTATTGTATTTTAGACAACAGAGTTTGTTTGTGTGTGTACATATATATATATATACATACATGTATGTATGTATGTATGTATGTATATATGCATGTATTTATTTGTTTGTTTGTTTTTTAAAGGGTTATGTTCTGATGGTGTTGGATGTGGAGGTGGATAAGGTCCAGACGATGGAGAACGGGCAGATTGAGGCCATTAGGGCCCTCTGGAATGATGGCGGAGTGCAGAACTGCTATGAGCGCCGAAGGGAGTACCAGCTCTCAGACTCTGCCAAGTAGTGAGTATCACGGATAGAAGAGTTCTGTGTGTGCACATGCAACTAGGTTCGCATAGAGATCCACCAGACGCTCTAACTAGACAAGGATACATTGAGTTACAGTACATGCTATAGCCACGTTTTACATTTAAAGCACTCTCTAATGCTCTACCCCCATACACATGCACAATCCCCTCTCTTCCAGCTACCTGAGTGATTTGGAGCGCATCGCTGACCCAGGCTACTTACCAACCCAGCAGGACATTCTGAGGGTGCGTGTGCCAACCACTGGCATAATTGAGTACCCGTTTGACCTGGAGAATGTCATCTTTCGGTGAGTCCAATGAGGGCCAGACTGGCAATGTAAAGGCAACCCAGGCTGGGAATCTGAATTGATGTGGTCTCAACTTAAGGCCAGTTTTGAACGGACAGGAACGTAATCCAGAAATATATGCTTTAATTGTACCAAAATGTAAATGTAACAAATAAAAAAAAACATTCAGAGATCTTTAGAAGTCATTTAAATTGTCTAGCATCACCATTAGCTATCGCCTTCCTTATATTCAGAATGAAAAGCCTATACGCCACTATATGCAAAACATATGTGGGTGTTATACAGGTTTCCTATTTCTTTCCTGCAATACCAAAATACATTTGTTTCTCTGTTTAACATGATAGTTGAAGTGTCACTGAATCATAAATTATAAATTATCTTTAGTTTATCAATGACATGTTTATACAGTATATAAATTAGGGGGCTATGCATTTATGCTGTGACCTAAAGTAAATACGAGTAAATAAAGTAATACGATTACTATACATAAAGGGTGGGCTTATTTATAAATATTCATTTAAGTTTAGATAAGCAAGGCACATTACTTTTTAAAATTTGTATATACAATTTTCAAAGTGGTTCAGTCTGCAGTGGGACTTTTTTGAAGGAATATTTTATTCATTGTGTTTAGCTTCAGTTTAGTTCAGGTGAACATGATGAGGGATCTGCTTCCTGCTTCCTCCTTCATACTCCTGCTGGTTCACTACTCTCTGTATGGGCTGGAGCCGGTCAGGTCACAGAAAGCTAAAGCCTCTTTCTTATCTGTCACCCTTGCTATGCACTAATAGCTGCAGCAGGCTTCCTCTCTCTCAGCCTGTTTCACAAATTGCCTAAGGAGGCCTTTGGACAAAAAAAACCCCCGGTGAATTCACAATTCATGAATTGACTTCATGATTGGCTCATCCATGTGAGACACAGAAGCTTAGGGATAAGTCTCAGTAGGAGAATGAGTGTTGTGATGACACTGACCACAGGGCACCCACATCAGACTTGAGTGTACAAAGGAATACACCTGATGTCATACTTCTGCAGGATGGTGGATGTTGGAGGTCAAAGGTCGGAGCGCAGAAAGTGGATCCACTGCTTTGAGAATGTCACGTCAATTATCTTCCTTGTGGCGCTCAGCGAGTATGATCAGGTTCTGGCAGAATGTGATAATGAGGTCAGCCATTTTCATTCATTACTCCTATGTATCTATTTATACACATGTATTTAAATCTATAAAAAGACAGAACAACTAATGTGATATTTTAGTCAAGTTTGCTGCCACTGGCATTGTACCTGTCAGCTCTATTTGAAGAGTATATTTAAATACTGTGTGATACGGTTCAGCTTCTTCCACTGTTTGTTGGTGACCCAACAAACATCATGTGGAGGTAATTATGACTGTACAGTGAGGTAATGTATGTGTGTGTGTGTCTGTGTGTCTGTGTTTGTGTGAGAGTAGAACCGTATGGAGGAGAGTAAGGCCTTGTTTAAGACCATCATCACCTACCCGTGGTTTCAGCAGTCATCAGTCATCCTCTTCCTCAACAAGACAGACATTTTGGAGGAGAAAATCCAACACTCACACTTGGCTACCTACTTCCCAGAGTTCACCGGTCAGTTCAAGACTTAACACCATCAAAACAAAAGAAACTACAATTCTTTTTCTTCCTCTTCTTGCCACTTTTTACTCTTTTTCACGCCACTTCTCCTTCTCCTTTCGTGCCTTGTCTAGGCCCTAAGAACGACCCAAAGCCAGCTCGGGAGTTCATCCTGCAGATGTACCAGGAGCAAAACCCAGACCGGGAGAAGACAATCTACTCACACTTCACCTGCGCCACTGACACCGAAAACATCCGCTTTGTGTTCGCCGCCGTCAAGGACACCATCCTCCGGCACAACCTGAAGGAGTTCAACCTCGTCTAGCACACTGATGTACCAGCCACGTCTTCAAGGGGTCACCATCAGCGAAACAGCACTAGAATGTGACCTCAATTTGATTCAAATTTAACCATTTATACTGAACTATTTATGTGAGTTATTTAAATTAATTTAATGGTGTTGGATCATTAATAGACTTTCTCCTGAGATATTTTACAGAGAGAGACTTGTAACTCCTATAGCAGGCATTAGGAGGCAGTGGCAAAGAAAAACTTCACTTGAACAGGAGAATCTAAGCCCAACCGTTTGAGGCATGGAAATGAGGGATTCAAAGATGTGTGGAGTGAGGGAGAAAAAAAGGATGAGAACTGAAGGAAGAGAAGGCTGGCAAAAAATTTGTACAAGGACACCAAGCCATACTTCAGATGTAACTCATACAGGCATACAAGGGACTAATGTGCCCCAGACAGGTCGCAGGGTGTAAGAAGGGAAGGTAGATAGTAGCATAGCATAGAACTACATTAATCTGACAACATATAATAGGGATATTAATGTACTTACAGTTAATAGCATATTAGCAGAGAAATGTGTGATGTGTGTGATGCACTGTAGCAAATGTGTACTAGAGGTCTGGTGCAAGACACGCGGTCAGTCAGTTGTGTATGTGCGCATCCACTCTCACTGGCCAAGTTGAATGTAGTTTTTGGATGAGGTAGCGTGTATGGGATGAACAAGGCACTCTATCACCTAGCCACAGATTTCCGATGAAGTAAGTTTACATTTTGTATACACACATTTTATCTACCTGGTTTCTTCCATTCAACAAAAGCACTCTGGGTTATATACTGTGAGGCTGTTTGCACAAAGGCTATATATTTATACAAATACCTATACCTTTATTCAGATGTAGGTTTGTGTGTGTGTGTGTGTGTGTGTGTGATGCACTGTATGTGTACAGTACAGTAGACCAAAACTGAAACCATGGATACATTTATATACGCACTGACATTGTTTTTAGTAGTGACGTTGCTGGGGAATCTTCTGTGTAATATTCTAACTTGCACTCCACATAGTACTTTATAACATTTATTCCAGTCAATTATTTCTGACATCCCCTGTCCTCAAATAGTCCGAATGATCAGGACTATAATGATCAGCACTTCTGAGACTAGGAATTGTCATGGTACTGATCTTGTTCTTGACATCAACACCAACATGTGGCAGATACAACAGACCCTAAAGTGCCTTTTTATGTATTTTGTGTGGGACGGATAAGTGCTTAGATGAACATTGACTTGTCAGTGTCAAAGATGAGCATGATGGATTATCATATAGATGAAAGTGTATAGCACTGGTAATGTATATTAGAAATGAGTTTAATAAATGATGGATATTACTGGCTTTCGTTTTACAGACACACATACAATAACGAGATGCCTAAACTAGCATTGAATGTGGCATAGAAGTCTATTGGCCAACTATAAAGATTGTGCCACCACTTGCACTAGCTTCAATGTCACACTAGTTGCTTGTATCAGTGTGGTTATTTGTGTGGAGAAGACTGAAAAATAGCAGAGGGGACTGTAAAACTACAGTATGATAAATTGTGGATGCCCCATCAAGTTCCTGTGCCAACTCTACTTGCCAAACTGTACTTATCCATTCCAATCCAATATACATATTCACGTTGCCCATATTTGATATATGTTTTATTTAAAAGTGATGAAAAAAAAAATCGCTTAAGATTGGATACAGCATATACTTAGTTTTGGACAAACACATACAATTGAAAGCAAAGTTAAAACCTCCACAAATACAAGCATTTGGCCATAGCCATTATTGCATATTTAACCACGCTGTGTGGTGTTACAGTAAACAGTTGGTCAGCCACATGAAATGATACAGACAATAGCGACACATCCCAACACGTATATAGCTCTTCAACATGCAAAAGCAAAAGGTACAAAAATATTCCCGTTTGAAACATATTATTGTCATAAAATGGCATAAACCATAAAAGTTACACCTAGAAGTAACTCACACACACACTTGCTCATTCATTTATTCAATCATTCAGTCACGTACTGCCTCACTCACTCACAGTCGAAGAAACGTAAACATGTTCCAGCTTTCGGGTGTAGATGGGGTTCTCCATGATGCATTTTGGCATGAGATAATAGCATTCAAACTAATAACAGTATTCCGTCAGATGTTGAGGTGGGTGATTTTCATGACACTGGTTATGGTGGTACTGAAGGCATAGCTGGCCATAAGCTATATGTGCAATTGTGTATATGAGTGTGTGTGTGTGTGACAGAGAAAGTACAAGAGAGAGATTGAGAGGTTATGTTGTGGATGCGTGCAAGACCATAGTGCAAAGTGATGAGTGTGGCTTTACTGACACATAGTGATGACGGTGAGCTGGACTACATCCGAACCAAAGGCACTGCAACAAAATGGGTGTGGCGGCATGGGGGTTGTTAGTATTTTGGCAAACTCTCTCTTGCGTCCTCCAGCTTGGACAGAACCCACTGCAGGGAGAATATGAGAACACATCAGGACTAATAGCATTAGAATGTGTTTATATGGAAACATGATAAAACACACACACACACACACACACACACACACACAACCTACCTTGGCTACCTCGGCAGATTTGAAATTGATGATTTTGCCAAACTCTTTAGCATGAAACACAGACTTGACTCTCTCCTGAAGAAGGGACAGGCAGAGACACAGACACATGGATGTGAACATAGACCAGGCCCTGATAACCTGAGCAGTTGTGTGCTGAATCGAAATGCAGTTATAGGCGTGTCCGTGTGTGTGTGTGTGTGTGCTACCTTGGCCTCGATCCTCAGCCGTCGGTCCTCTACGATCATTGGATCCTTGGTGAACTCATCAAACAGATACTGCCATTCACACGTCAACTGACCAAATGTGCCCTTCGTGACAAAGAAAATGCCCCTGCAGGAGTGAATAAAACAGAGAGGGTTTTGGTCAGCAGAATCAAGCTGCAATATCACAATCATTCATTTCAGCTATCCTGTAGCCAACAGGTTTCCTGTGAATCTGCCGTAAAGATACATGTGCATCCCCTGCCCCTTTTACCCCCATCTGCATTTAGCCTCAGCCGTATAGAACTACAAACTTCCTCATGTTGGCTACAATTTGCATACCGTGTGTGGTCCCTGAAGTCAAACAGGTGACTTGATCTTGTCTTTTATTAAAAGCGTGACAGATCTAGACAATCATTTAGGAAATGTCAAAAAATAAAATTAAAAAAATTTAAACTGCCCTATCAGCCTGCATTGTCCAGTTTGATTGTCCAGGTCGAATTACTGAGTATTGTCTAGTAAAACACTCATTGGTTACTAACTGTAACTGTACCCAGTCCATTATATATAAGCCCATATATGGGGTTCTGTTCATCCAACAGAGTTTCATTAGCTGGATCTCTAACCTTACACCTTGTGACCTAAAAGTCTTAGGTGACATGTAGGGCGTATTAGCATTCAGCCAGTTCTCTTAACCCTTAAAGCAGTAGTCTAGTTGAGGAGAAGTGGATGTGCTGTGTGTTGTCAGTAGTCAGTAGTGTTGTCAGCCTGAATTCATCCTGTCAATAACACCACGTTTTTCAGACCACCAAATTGAGATTGCACACCAGGTTTTTAACACCCAACAAAATAAAACTTTGCGGGGCTATTCTATGCCAGTCTGCCTTCTACTCTCGGCTGCAATTGTCTGGCACCTCTACTACTGTTTGGGATGTGTGCACCACTCTTTAACACAAAATTGATCATTGGTAATTGATTGATTCTAATAAATGGTTATTGATTGTTAAAGTAGTAGGGTAATCTCTATGGGCCCAAATGTCTTTACAACAGTTTTATGTGGCCTTAAAGCCTATATACCTGACCACAGTATCACCACATGGTGAAGGCTCCTACCTTTTGGTTATCATCAGGAAGTCGGACTCGTTGACTTTGGCGTGAGCAAAGTACCTGTACTTGGCAAAGCGTCCGTTCTCAATTTTCTATAGAGGGGACAAGAGCCAGGAGAAAGAGAGAAAGAAAGAGAAAAGGAGAAAGAGAGAGAGAAGACAAGAAACAGAGGGATGGAGATCAGGGAAGAGGGAGAAAGAGGAAGGGGGGAGGTTAGGGGATGATTTTGGTGTAACAAAAGCACACACTGCACTCCAAACCTAAGGAATGAAAAAGTTCAGTATTTGGTCATCTGTAAATCAGGAGTTTGTTTTACACTGGCATCTTGTAAGGTAGATTATGACGAGCGCTGGCTTCATGTGTGATATGTGACGGGCAGTGAGGATGACACGGGAACAAAGATGTAGGCCATTTCACAGCTTACACCAACGCCTTCCTCTCTCTCTCATTCCCAAATGGGGACAAACGCAAGGCAAGACAGAACACATCAGAGGGCTGTGTGGAGTCCGTGAGTCCAACCCAACCATGGATCACACATGGAGAGGAGAGCTCCTGAACGGGACATGTGGTGGTTATGGTTGAGGAGGGCTAAATTAGCACCAGAACCAGTCTGAAAGGAACTTTCCAGACTTTTGACAAAAAGGTGAGCGGTGGTGAGTGAATGGGAAAGAGGTCAGGTGACACGATGGCAACAAATGATTTTAAAAAAAGCAGGAGCGCTTGATCACAAAACAGACTAAAAAAAATAAACTGAAAATGAACTGTGACGACCAAATCAACAATGGATGAACACATTCTCAAGCTTGGTCTCTTGGTGTGTCTGTGACTGACAGCTTTGAGTCAGTGAAAAGACCAGAAGAGGCAAAGCATGAGCTTCTGTGTTCCCACAGTGAGCAGCGTGAGCGCCTCCTGGTGGAGGGGAGATGGACTGGGGGGGAAATGAAACACAGGATACAGCACATGCATGGTAATGAACGTTTTTATCAAAATCTTTAATCAGCATGATTGTTTTAGAGCAACATTTTCCAACATGACAAAATTCTCCACGATATGTTGTTTTATATATATATATATATATATATATATATATATGTGTGTGTGTGTGTGTGTGTGTGTGTGTGTGTGTTCCTAAATGTCTTCATCCAATAAGATCCATCGAGCCATGGCCAACTTCCTCTGTGAATACGAGACAGAACAGCCTTGTCAGCACACTCAAACACACACACACACACACACACACACACTCTCAGATCTGACAAGCAAAATCACCAAAACCTTATTCACCTCCACCGCAAGCAGATTGCTGCACACAACGCACACACACACAGCCTCTACTCTAGTCCACAATTATATAAAAAACACAAACATACACAAAGCCTGTACACTGCAGCAGAACACAATCTCTCCTTTTCAAACACACACACACACACACACACAAAGCCACTACTCTGTAGCACAACACAAACTCTCACAGCTTCTACTCAGCTCTGCAATATCCACACAGAACTTCCATCCTGAATCACAACATACTGCACACACACACACACACACACACACACACACACACACACACACACAC
>JAGFZM010000077.1:82410-94733 GCA_017657215.1 Limnothrissa miodon
ACACACACACACACACACACACAGTCTCCCAGCTCCCTCACCTTTGGTGGTATTGTAGCGTGTAGTCTCGGGTGTGGTTGATGAGCAGGAAAGGGGCGGAGCCATCATGGTAGTCAGAGAAGCGCACAACAGCCAGGTGTTCAGTCAGATTCACATCTACAGTGATGCCGCCCAACTGCACACACATACAGTCCCACACACATGCATATAAGTACAGGAGTGTGTATCTGTGTGTGTGTGTGTGTGTATTTGTGTGTGTGTTTGTGGTATGCGTTTCTCACCGTGTTGTCCAGGTGAAGCAAGAGGCAGTTTTCGGGCTTATGGAAGTTGATGGCTTGAGTTGATTGGCAGCCTTCAACTCGGACTCTCAGCTTCTTGGAATCTCTTTCAGGCCAGAAGGGCACAGCAGACTATGACAGAGAACCAGAGAGAAAGGGAAAGATAGAAAGAGATGTAAGAAAGAGTGAGTGAGAAAGAGAGGAAAAAAAGAGATAGAGGGTAAGTTGACTTATACTGTCAGGTACCTGGAAGCACCATTGGAACCATCTATTTGCATTGCACATTAACACACACACACACACACACACACACACACACACCTGTAGTGGCGGTGCCTCGGTCCACTGCTCTTGGCCTGCCTCACACACACTGATGAGGTGTTTGGTGTGGTTCTCCAGCACGTAGAAGGGCACAAACGTCACCACGCGCGTCAGACTGAAACTAGTAGAATCAATCTTCACCCCAACCTAAACGCACACGCGCGCACACACACACACAAGTCTGAGTGACTAGCATTCTCTGGCCTGAGGAATTTTCCAGTCAGCAGTGCTGCTGAGAGCTGGAAACTTTTACAAAGCTTAGTGTCACATTTGTTTATGTTTGGTTCATGTAAAAATTAATGTATTAATGCACATCTTTGAACACCTAAATTCACCAGTAGGGACAGACGGAAACACTCACCAAATAGTCTTTTAAGCGGCCTTTGCACTTCACATCGCCATAGCTGCCAACCGTGTCGATGGAGAACTCGTCTGACAGTTCGCTGTCTGAGATCATTAACCGCACCTATGAGCGAAAGAGAGACCCGAGTCTAACAAATGAGTGCGAAAGATGTATATCCCCTTTCAAAATATTTGAATCCTGTCTGTGAGATACTATGAATGGTGGGTTCAAATAAAGAATTTGAATATGTGGGTGATGTAGAAAGAGGTTTGGTGTGTGACCTTGTTGTTCTGAAAGAAGTTCCTGGGCTTGAAGGAGAAGAGCAGGGGGGTGCTGTAGTCTTTGGGGTGCTTGTGGTGCACGTCGTCGGCCTTGTACTGCAGCAGGCGCCCCGTCTTGTTCACCATCCAGTAGGGGGAGTGTAGCGCCAGCAGGGCCTGGCCCGACTCATAGCGCACGTGCATGCCCACGTGCAGCTCGGCCGGCTCCACGCTGCCCTCGCTGAGGCTCAGCGAGACGAACGTCAGGAAGCTGATCTCTTCCTGGTTGCCTTGGAGGCTGTACTGGGCCACCCAATCGTGCTGCATGTAGTCAAGGAGGCGGAGCTCCACCGAGTGCTTGTCCAATAGGGCAGTGTGCAACTGGCAGGAGTGGCCCGGCTCCAGCACAGAGGGGACGGAGACGGCGGTGCCCTGTTGATTAAATATAATTAGTGAAGGTCAGGAAAACACACATTATGGCCAAGTTGGCCATGGTGGCCATCTTTTGCCTTAAAGATGTCATAAAACAGAAAAAGAAACTAAATATTAAAAAAATAAATTCTCGTTAGATTAGAGAGGTTGTGCATAGAAACAGAGCAGTCATGAATTTAAAACATGGCGCCCGTCTACGGCTACCTATTGAACTTCCCAAAAAAAGGTTATCAGTGAGGTCATGTGAGGTAAAGAGTCACAAATACATTGTAGTTCAATTGTGCTTGCAAAAGAGGGCACCAAAAACAGACTATTCCAAACTTCAACCTAAATAAACGGTAATTAGGCATTTGCATGTTAGCTTGTTTTGATACATTCCTTAGACAAAAGCACCAGCCAAGAAACCCTAAACATAAACACTCTATTTATCCATTGTATGTCCCCTTTAATGATCTATACCTTGCTTTTATGGGTTTCTGTGAGTGTTGGGGTGCATGCTTAGTAGATGCTTGCATATCAATTCTAAACACGATAATTCTTGCAAGGAATTTTAATACAGACAAATCTCTTCACAACAAATACTTAACACGTTTTTTTCTGAAAAAACATTAGAACCACTTGCTGGATGTGGGATATGGGTTACAGTACAACTTTTGAAAAACATTCTGTGTGTGTGTGTGTGTGTGTGTGTGCGCGCGCACCTGTAAACAGTATGTGATGGGGTATGGTAGCAGATTCCTCAGCTGAATGCTGGGCCACAGATGCAACACGTAGGGCGGGTCAAAGTTCTCCTCCGTGCTGTGTGAGGTCACGGTGTCACTCACGGCAACCATGTTGACTTTGAAAACACACTCTAGGTCCTGGAGGTGAGCGCACAACTGCTGCACACTCTCTCCGGGTTGCTTAGTGACCGATTCGTAACTGAAACCTTCAGATTGGCCATATTCTGCCTCAGCACCCTCCTCACCAGTCACTGGCTGAAGGTTTAACTGGGCTCTGGAACACACACACACACACACACATACACACACACACGTTGTAAGCATGTCAATCACATCAGGATAGTGAGCATCAGCGCTCAGACCTAATTTCTGTAGTATTTATGCGTGTGTGTGTGCGTGTATGTGTATGTGTGTGTCTAGTGTGCTTCTTCGATATGCAAACTGACCTGTAAGAGCTCAGCGGAACACAGAACTCCTCAGTGGGAAGAGAAATACCCAGGCAGGTGGAACCCTCAAACACACGGAACGGCACCGTGCAGTGGTTTATGATCTAAACACGACACACAACAGCCCCGATTAGAACAATTCATGCACCAACACAATCACAATCACAAATACCAAAGTAACCAAAGTAAAAATGTAAACTTCCACACACACACACACACACACACACACACACACACTAGCCAGCGCAGAGCAGAGCAGACAGAGCAGAGCAGACCCAGCACCCACCTGGAAGGGCGAACGGATCTTGACGTACTTGCTCCCGTCCGCCGTGTAGATCTGGCAGACGAAGAAGCGGGTGACGTGGGACTCGTTGTGCACCACGCTGTACATGCCACGGCCAACCGTGATCAGGGGGATCGGGCTCGCCTCCGAGTGGCCCACTGGCGCTGAGGGTCACAAAGTTAGACGTCAGACAATTGAGCGGAGGACAGCAAAGGACAGCAATGACATAGAGCTAATGAAAGGCCTTTTATGGCAGATTTACAACATATATTCTTTCATTCAAGTGGGGAGGAATAGCATGAAGGAAGCATCAAAGCCATACATTCTAACAATACAGTTTTCCCCCTAGTTGCTCCCTACATTTTCCCTCATCTAAATCATCATTCTAGTTCTAGCGAGTGAGCAGGCTGCGGAACGCAGTCAAAAGCACCTATTAACCAATCATGTTCAAGACTCTTCAATACATTTCTGAAGTGGTGAGCGATAGTTATTGAGTGAACAGCTGTGTATGTTTTGTGTGCATGTACTTTTGTAGTGTGAGTGAGTGTGTGTGTGTGTGTGTGTGTGTGTGTGTGTGTGTGTGTGTACACTGGATGGTTGTGTGCCTTTGTGCCAGGACTCACTGGGCTGGATATAGTAGTTCTTGGCATTGAGGCTGGTCATGGCTGAGAACTGGTCGGAGGTGAAGTCCATGTAGAGGTTCTCGCCGCTGGGCAGCTCCAGACGCCGCTCCGAGGACCTGGAGCGCTCTAGAGAGACCAGCGAGTCGCCGTGGCTCTCGGGGACCAGCGGCACAAACATGTCGCTCAGCAGCACGGACAGGGCCACGCCCAGACGATTCTTCAGCACCAGCGGGGCCTGGTCCCGTTGGAAACTCTCGGCCGTCTGCGTGGCTGCGTTGGCGAAAGCCTGCACACACGCGCACACACACAGACACACACACACACACACACACAGACACACACACAATCCCCATCAGCTTTTAAAGCATTGTCTACACACTTGCATCTTGCATCCTAATGGCTCCGTGGTACTGTAAATTGTGCGGCTTTATTGCCTACCATTCCCAAGTTGCTGAGCATGTTCAGACCGCACTTTGACAGCATGACGTTGAGTTGGTCTCTACTGCTGATGGGGATGACTGTTTTATAGTCAGGCACCGAGCAGTCCAACTCATCAGACAGGCCAGAGTGGTTCACAGCCTTCTTCTTCATCTGGCAAAGACAAAGATAAAAACACTCAATGTGTGTGTGTCTGTATGTGTCAGAGGTGTGCGTGTGTGTGTGTGTGTGTGTGTGTTTTGTTCTGGTGGTTGTGCGGTACCTTTAGGTCAAGGCTCCAGGGTTTAAATCCATCGGTAGTCTCATCTTCCAAAGGCTCCAGTAATGGCTCCCAAACACCCATTATCTCATTGTAGTAATGCACCTATAACACACACACACACACACACACACACACACACAATAACAATCACAGAACACAAACCAACATCCACATATCTGTGTGTGATTAGTGAATAGTATACTTCACTACCTCCAGATTGAGGGTGCTGTGCAGATTGATGAGGGTGCTGAGGTTCTTGGCGTCCCCGTTGAAGGAGGCCTTGGCCAGCAGCATGGGCACGGTCCTGTGGCCCACGCCGGCCTCCAGCGTAAGGCAGATGGTGTCGATGCTCAGCTTGAGCGTGTCGTTCTGGGGCACGAGCGGCGTCAGCGAGCGGGCGTCCTCCTGGCCCTCGTCCTCCAGGAACCAGAGCTTGAGCTGACGGAGGTCACGCCGCTGCCAAAGGTCAGGGGGCACGGGGCTCTCCTTCTCCTCCGGGCTCTCGGCAGCAGGGGTCAGCGCTGACTGGATGGTGATGACCGTGTTGATGATTATGGGGGACACCTGTAGAGAGGTCACAGAAAGGTTACGAAAAAGTCATTAGGCTGTTCAAACCAGGAACGACATCACCATATCTGTAGGAAATTTGTCATTGATTTCTGTAACTAGGTGATCTTATTATTCACACTGCACACTGATCAATGACACAAAAGTCTCCTCACGTAAACAAAAATAATTATCAATAATTTCTCACTGGCTGTCAGCTATGTGTGTGAGTGCGTGTATGCATGCATTTGAGTAAACTTGAAAATGAGCTCTGTGTGTATGTGTGCACACGTGTGTGTGTGTGTTTGTGTGTTCACCTTTAGTGTGAGTGCGCTGATGCTGAGCTCCATGCTCTGGGGCTGGCTGGAAGGTGTGTGAAGGCTGAAGAACAGCTGGCAGGGCTGCAGGACGGTGGTCACGTGGTTAGGCTTCCGCTGTTGTTGTAGAAACGGGCAGGCCGTGACCTTGAGGTCGCGCACACCTGCCATCAATCGCTGACCCTCAGGCCCGTCGAGGTATTCCGCCTCCACCTGTGTTGTCATGACGAGGGCCGGCGCGTCAGGGCAGGTGAGGTCGGCCACAAACACCACTTCAGGGTTCTTCACCTGCACGCTGTAGGTGTTACGCAGCACTGCAGATGGCTGAGCGGGGACTGCACACACACACACACACACAAATTTAGAGCACCAGATCATTTCAATCTCAGCTCAACTTCTATGCGCATATACTCCTTATTACACACACACACACACACACACTCTTAAAACAAAGCCCACTGATGATATCATGTCAGGATACATGCACACACATACATGTACACACACACACACACAAACAAACAATATCTGAATTAAATTATAAAAAAAAACATGATATAGCTAGAAGAGCGAATGTCAGCTAATCACAAATAAGCTTAAAGCTAATCTTAACCACGAGCCCTGGGGCACTGACCGGTGTCTTTGGCAGAGGTGGCACTGGTACTGGTGTTGGCTGGGCGTCCGTTGCGCGGCGCTGCCGTCTTTCCACTGGCCAAAGCCTCCAGGAAGACGTTAGCCACAGTCTGCAAAAACTCCATGCTGGCACACAGGTACAGGTCCTGCAGCGCCACCTGGAGGCTGGTGCTCTCACGACCTGCGCGATAGCCCATCTCCAGCATCACGCGTTTCGCATCACCTGGACGCATGGCCAGCATCCTACACACACACACACACACACACACAGGAACCACATAAATGCAATGCCAGTTACATGTTATTATGTATGCTAAATATTCAAGAGTGTGTGTGTGTGTGTGTGTGTATATACCTTGAGGTGACACTCTTAATATGGCCCCTCTTGTCGTCCAGCAGACACTCAGAGAGGCGGACAGTGGCGGTCATGGTTCCGTCAGAGAGCTGCTGAAGCTGGGTTTGGATGGAGCCCAGAGTGAACTCTGCCAGCATCAGACACGTTTCACGAGCATTCTGCTGTGGAGTCTACACACACATATATGCGCGCGCGCACACACACACACACACACACACACACACACACACACACACATATGTGCACAATAAAACACAAACACACACGCATCAATTGTAAAAACAAACATTGAAGGCACAGACGTGATTTACAGGAATATAAGAAATGCTAAATAATCTATGACACAGTTAACCCGTTAAAAACACAAACACACACACACACCTATGCCACCATTTGACACCATTATACCATGTGACAGCATTACTCTCATGCAAACACACTGTACACGGTCCTGTGTATTTATCTTACAGTCCCACACACCTCAGCTGGACAGTAAAGCACTAGCGTGAGGGAGTCAAATCTGAAGTCCAGTTTAAGTTTGGTCCCGGGCTTGGCACTCTGTTGGGCCTCCACCACAGCAGAGGTCACCACAGTGTTTTCTGCGAGAAAACACACACACACACACACACACACACACACACACAGGGAGTAAAATACATATTCATACCATTACCACACTATATCAACATGAACCATGAACTGCTCACATGTGTGTGTGTGTGTGTACCTTTATTTGAGGTAGTGTCTGACTTGTCCGGAGGGGCAGCAGTGGGGGTGGTATCTGCTGTCTCTGAGAGGTTCTCTCCGAGGGTTCGCAATAACACCGTCATATCCTCCTGACTCAGGACCAGCTAACAACACAAACAAGCGTGCTACACTTGAGCATCATGTACCACAAACTAACTGTATGGATATATAATACAGACAGACTGACAAGGAAACATTACTCTCTCTCTCACACACAAAAAGTGTGCTACACTTGAACACCATGTTCCACAAACAAACTATATAAATATATAACACAGACTGACAAGGAAACCAACTGAAGGAAACACACACACACACTCAAACACACACACACACACACACTTACACTCATGGGTTTGAGGTGAGCGTTGATCTGGATGTCTGGGATGTTGTGGTACCAAGCGGCAGAGAGGTTCCTCTTGATGACCAGATCCAGATTCACCGGCTTCAGGAGTTCAATGTCACTCTGGAACTTTCCATTTGCAAACGTGGTCCTGACACACACACACACACACACACACACACACACACACACACACAAAAAAATCTTGAATCTTCAAGAAATTCACTTCCCAAATTTATAATCAAAGACCCACATGGCAAGAGCGCTTTCCTTTGACTGAGCTTACTGGCACTGACCTGTACATCTTAAGGTGGCTGAGCTCGACCTTCATGTTGTCGGTGATGGGTGGGATGGCTGTGCGCAGGGGCGACTGCATGGGCTCCATGGCGAACTCGTTGTTGACCAGCACGCGCCCGAGGTCGGCCACAATGACGTTGGGCGAGCTGGAGGACTGCGGCAGGAAGAGGACGGGCGCATTGATGCGCACGGCCAGGGAGATGCGTGAGCTACGCTCGGCCAGCTCCCGCACGCCCACCGCCGCTTTCTCTGCCGCCTGGGCCGTCACCTCGGCCAGCGCTGCCTTGGCCGTCTGAAAGTTGTCAACAAACGTCTGCAGGGGGGAACGAGAAGAGAGGAGTGTTCTTCAAGCATTCGCTATCCCCGTCGCTCTCTCTCCCTCTCTCTCTCTCTCACACACACTTAAACAGTCTCACACACATTCACACACACACACACACTTACACACTCTCGCTCTCACACACATGCAGTGTACTCTGTGGGATGTGTCACTCACAAGTATGGAGGAGAAGAACTTGTTGAGGAAGATGAGCTGGATGCAGCCCACCGTGAGGCTGATGTCTGTGTCCACACAGCTCATGTCTTTGTAGGCCTCCCCCTCTGTGGCATCAGTGTAGTTCACCATGCGGAAGTCAAACACCTCCTTATCAGCTATAGACACAGCCTACAGGCACACACACACAGTCAAAAACAATTTAGCTGCTACTACATAACTATTGATGCTAAGAAAACAGCATTCTCTAATAACAACAAACATGCAAATAGTTATTTTTGGGGAATTTAAACAAAAATGAAATGATGCGATGAAAATTATGTTAACCGAATTATGTTAAAAAAATTTTGTTTGTTTTTCTCTCACGAGCTCCCTCTAAAGACCGCTGTATTGCATTGTATTGCACTGCATTCTATTGGAGGTCCGTGCTGCTGAACATTGCAAGTGCTGTATCTACCGCTATAGGCCACAGTGGCGCATTCTACAACGTTCGTTCGCCGTGTAATGACTCATTTTAGCATCCTAAACAGTATGAAACTGATTAATTACATGAAAAATGTTGCATAGTGGGCCTTTAATAGTGAGTGTGCTTTATGTATATTAGGAGAATGCCAGTGACCTTCTTATAGAGAGCTTCTTTGTCACAATCTAGAATGATGATGTTCTTCAGGTTGGCTTGAACCTCCATAGCCTTCTTCTTCATTTGTACCTTAGCGACCAGACCTGACACACACACACACACACACACACACACACACACACACAAAAGAAACCTCATATGACAACTACACATACAAATGTACTAAAAGCCATTTTCCTCACACTGATTAGCCCTTCAGACACACACACACACACACACACACACACACGTACCTTCAATACCAATCTCGGCAATGTGAGCCTTCTCCCCACGGATGAACACTTTAAGGCAGGAGAGATCGGCTCGAATGTGTATATTCACCACCTCTTCATCCTCATTCTTCTTCTTCTTAGAGACTGCAAGAGAGAGGGATACAGAAAAACACAAAGAGATGGAGAGAAAGGAGGTAAGTCTAAAGTCTATGAAGTCTAAATTCTTGGCTAAATCAAGAATTCACTGAAAGAAGTCTTAAGGGAAGAGTCTGTGATGAGAAGAAAGTCTCAGGGAGCTGTAGTCAGGACATACCAGGGACTCACATCAAGTCGCTAACAGGAGTAGTTCAAAGTGACAATGCAAAAACATAACATTTTATGTAAGCTTACATCTCATCTATGTTATGCTAATCATCTCTTAGCTAGTTACCTCTCCATATTGATAATGTCTACATAACATGTGTTGCTTTTCCAAGGTTGACCCCAACACTCATACATTTCTGACGAGGCGCCTAGATTAAAACAAGTCTTTTGGCTCTGGTGTCAAGGCTCAGAAGTCTCACCACACACACACACGCACACACACACACACACACACACACACACACACACACACAAACACGGATATCAAAACTCCTTGAAAAGCGATGCCATAGATATCATTCACAAATCATTATTTGTTCCACTATCTACCATGCTTCTCTAAATAACTTTTTTCTGAAGTTATTTTTATTGTTTTTTCAACTTATCATAGTACCATGATGAAATCAAATAAGTTAAAGTTAGAAATTATCCATTTAGAAAAGTTCAAATTATGGACTCTAGTGGGAGAGTCACTTGTGATATTTAAGCAGCTTTGTCTGATTGGTAGGCTTCTTATCACAAACCTGTTTTGACCACAGCTGATCCCTCCTTCTTCTCTTCCTCCTTCTCCTCCTCCCCTTCCTCTTCATCCCCCTCTACCTGCTGGTTGTCGGCGGGGGGCGCCGTGGGCTGCTGGTTGGAGGCGGGCAGCAGGTTGTTCAGGAAGTTCATGGTGTTGAGCAGCGCCTCCGTGTACAGGTGCACGTCCAGAGAGGAGAAGTTCACCTGAGCGCAAGGGACATCGGTGCACATGAGGCCACTCACTGACATCAAGAACGACTCATCTGTGCATTAACACACGCGTGCACGTGCACACACAAACACACACACACTTACCTTTACAAGCTGTTCAGTGTTGTTATATGCAGTCTTAAAGTCGGGACTGTTTTTATCTGCCTGTAGAAAGACACACATACATTCCATTATAATATGAACACTGATACAAGCTATTTAGTTCAGATGTAAACCCAACAGGCATCAGAATGAAAGGCTGAGCAGTGTAGAACTTCAACACAGCATTGCACTAGCAACATACTCCAATGGTTTTACTGTATATGTACCTACAGTAAGCATTCCCTTAATAACAGCCATCTTTGAATATCCATTGGAATCATTATTCTTACTCCAACATGTAGTACAGTATAGTGTATGTGAGTCTATATTAGTGTAGTGTAAACACAGACACTGGATATGTGAAGGTCTTTGTTATTGCCTTAGTGTACTCCAGAATGAGCAGGTCATCCTCCGTATTGTCTAACGTTGTTATGAGATGCACAGGTTTGTCTTCAGCATCTAGAGAACAGCACACACACACACACAAAAGTTAATATCATCATGGTTTCCAAATTCAAGAAGATGCTGTGTGTGTGTGTGTGTGTGGTTAGTAACAGGGTCTCACCTGTGTACTCAGGGCAAGCCAAACAGATCTCCCTCAGGAAGGTCTCAGCTCGGATGTCAAAGGTGCGTTTCTCCAGCTTCGCCCCCAAGCCCTCAATGCTGAGGTTGAGTACGGTCACCTCCCCTCCATCACTCACACGACACAGCTGAATGCACAGCTAGGAGAGAGATAGATAGAGAGAGAGAGTGAGCGAGAGAGAGACAGACGCCCCCCCCCCCCCCACACACACACACACACACAAACACACAAACAGACAGGCAGTACATGTCAGGCACCTCTTGGGACAGGAAAAATGACTCTTCTGTGTGCATATTTTGTATTGTCTAAAGTTTGGTAGTCCATTTAGGTGTGTGTGTGTGTGTGTGTGTGTGAGAGAGCGAGTGAGTGAGTGAGAGAGGGCATGTGTGGTATATATTGATTCTGATGTACCTTATTGATCATGAAGGTCGTGAGAAGGTCGGTCATATTCTTCTGTGGTTCGGGGGATGACGTGGTCCGCTTCTTTAGTGATGTGGAGCGGGAGAGGGAGGTGGATGCGGGTTCAAAAGAGAATGGCTGGTCCCTGACAGGTGAGCTGGGAGCATCAAAAAACAGCTCCTCCTCTGAGCTCATGGAGGTTAAAGAGACTATAAAAACAAACACACACACACGGTAGTTTTGAGAGCACACATTTCATCCAGGCAATGTAAAAAAAACATTTCAGCAACTGTCCATAAACTAGCCTTTGTTCCCATATCCTAATGTGCAATGCCTATCATGCTCCTCTTCCAGGTTTTGTTCATTGTGTGATGCATCCCACTCTCTGGTCTGATTAGCTGTAGGCATACTCAATGCCTGCAGAGGCATGTTGATCAATGTCTGTTAATCCCGCCTCATTGAAGCTAAGTAATGACATGTGATTGGCCAGAGATGCATAGCAGATCAGTATAGGTGAAAACCAGGCTATAAATGGTGGCTGTAACTCTAACTCACTAATTGGCAAAGAATCTAAAAAACCTTAGATCAAATAGCTTGTGTGATTCGTGTACACAATCTATAGCTGTGTTGATGTATAATAGGACTTGAGTAGTTGTGTATATAGAAGTGCATCAAGTGCCTACTGGCGTCATAGAACATGGATGATCTGATCTCAGCGAGAGTGGGCTTCCTGGGGTTGACCTGAGGGGTGGACAGGTGTTTGGAGGGCTAAGGAGAAACATCAGAAAAACACAAGTTAGTCTTTCTCTGTATTTCCCTCTGTCTTCCTCACACACACACACACACACACACACATACATGCATGCACACACACTTGCAAAACCACATGCTTTAAACCACTACCTGAACAAGCACTTTTATTGTAAGATTTCAGTTTCATGTGACTCTTAACTGAGATATTTGGTGGCGGAGGAGGGTTTAACTTTTCTTCTGAATCTAAGTAGCAGCCAGAATGTACCAGAACACTAGTCCAAATATTAGAATTACCAGTATTTGGACTAGAAATCAGCACATGAACACACACACACACACACACACACACACGCTGTCCGGCTGACCTTAGGTGTGACTTGGATGATGCTGGGTTTGGGGG
>JAGFZM010000077.1:94743-123557 GCA_017657215.1 Limnothrissa miodon
ACACACACACACACACACACACACACACACACACACACACACACACAGAGCACTGTTTGAGAAAAAAACGAGGCAGAACTAACTGAGCTAGAAAACATACACAGACACAGACACAATCACCAAAGCAGTTTAGTTTTCACACTGTGCTGGACATATAAACCCCTTTGGGTCCCATTAACACACATACAGCATCATATATGATCTCCAATGGCTGGGCATCTGCGTGGAGTTTCTGGTCAGCTGAGCCGTCCAGTGGGTTTGTCTCAAACACCAGCGTCAGCAGCGGGTGCTTGTCCACCACAGCCACACGCCTCGAGGAGAGCAGGATGGGAGCCGTCTGGTTGCGTGGAAGTCCAGTCACTTCAAATGAAGTCAGCTTGGCAGCCACCCTATGAGGCAAAAACACACATACACAAATGCATTTAAACTGTTACGCATTTAGGGCTTATTACTAAATGGATCTTGCACACTACTACATGAATCCTGCACATTACTTACATTACTATTTATTTTATGTCTCTTGCAAAAAAAATATTGTGTAGTATTTTACTTGTATATAATGTTGATAGGTGCCTATTTATATTGTCTTTTGTTTTGATGCCCATGTGTCCATAGTACTTCTTGCACTGATTGTGTACTGATGGATGTCCTTGCTGCTTGTCTAAAGAGTTAAGCACCTACCAAAGGCATAATTCTTTGTCCATGCAAGTGTACTTGGCTAATAAAACCTGATTCTGATTCTAATTTAGAATACATACTGTTGAAACGCCTGCAATAAAGAATAAATCAATAGATTTCTAAGGCAGAGTAGAGCAGGTGGAAGTAGAGAGCACAGAAGAGAGTTAGAGAGGAGTGGAAGGAGAAGAGGAGGAGAGAAAAACATATAAAGGAGTAAACAGAGGGTGAAGGAAGGTGGAGAAGAGTGGAGGGGGGGAGGTGGAGAGAGTAAGAAGAGCTGTGGAGAAGAAGAAGCTGAGGAGAGGAGAAGAACAAAAAGAGGTGGAGAGAGGAGTGGAGAGAGAGGTAGAGAAAGAGGAACGAGGAGTGGAAAAAGTAGACAGTAAAAAAAAAAAAAGAGGTGGAGATGAGTGGAGGAGAGGGGCACATGTAAAATAAATGAAGAGGAGAGGTGTGAGGAGAGAGGAGTGTGTACCCAAAGGCCTGTGCTCCTGGCCGCTGGCTCAGCGTGGCACTCAGGTCCATCACGGCCAACTTGATGATCTCAGGCTTATCCGACTTCTCCTTCAGGCTCACACTCATGCTCACCAGTTGAAACTTCACCTTCATGTCCACAAACTACATACACACACACACACACACACACACACACAAAGACAACAATTACACAAAACAAATGATGTAAAAGTGCTCACAAGCATTCTTTTAAATAAACCACGTCTAAACCAATGATATTTTGATGATTCTATGTGCTGGAAAGTATGGTTCTACTGTATGTTGAGCCTTTTCAGCATCTCAAAAAATATATAGATTTGGATACATTTAGATTTGCTGGCATTGGTACACTAACACAAGCTAACCCTGGTGATACAGTTGGTACTATTGCTTAGAATATGCATTAGAAATTCTGCAATTAGACACTCTCCACTGTGACTACAATGGTTAGATTTGTCTGACGTCTAAGCAGATGATGCAGGTCCCAGTTCCATTACAGCCTACAGTGATATGCTGATTTTATCATCTCATCTCAAGATGGGCATGCTGGTATGGCTGGCAAGATTCCAGTTCCTTGCAGTTCCATGCAGTTTCAGATCTAGTTTCAGTTTCATACTTTTTGAAACACACACACACTGTACTGCACCTACACCAATATGAATGAGGGCCTCACCATAGTTATATTAATTTTAGGAATTTTAAGACATTTGATAATGTATATGTGTGTACATACATCTTTGGGCAAGTTGTGATTCACGGCAGTCTCACTGTAACCGATGGCCTTGTAGAGTTTGTTTTTCTCTTCTGTCGTCATAAGTTCGTCAAAACCTACAGAGGGAAATAAAAAAAAAAAAAAAACATGTTAGATTGCACAAACAATTACTTATGTTTTGTAGGCGTTAATGACATTTCAAGCACGCTAGCTTGCTGAATTGGTCTTAAATTGTAAATTGTAACATTGGCACTGAAGCTATTAAAAGGTGCTCTATGCAATTTTGCAAGATTTTAGCTCAATTTCATTTTTATCTCAAACTGTTTCTACCACCCCTTGATCATCTTGCTGTCTGCCGTTAAGACCCGGGTTTACATTGGGGATTCGTTTGAACGGGGGAGAGAACTTCGCCGGCAAAAGAACTTCCAATCGGATGCAGTCATGCAGAGGTGGCACATTTTTTATTGGTCTAGTAAAAGTTACGATTACTTATTGTGAGAGCATTCACACACAAAAATAAAAAATAATAGTTATCTCCAAAGCAATCTCAAGAAAGCGACATTACAAGACAATGGTAATTATACTGCTTATACCGACTAAGGTACGACAATTACACTGGGGGGTGGGGGGGGGGGGGGGGGCTCTTCTTTGTTTTGTATTTATGTGTCGTTAGAAGAAGTGACGTTGAACGGCATCGCATAGAGCACCTTTAAGGATCTCTAGCATTGAGAACACCACTGATGTACACAGAACAAGTAACCAAACTCTTAACAATAGTTTCAGTGTTGTTGTTATGCTTTAAGTTCTCCATAAAGGAATTTAAAAAAAATAAACAACTTATTTTTTACACCACAAGCACAAACTTATTCACAATGAAAACTCCAAAGCTTCATGGACCTCCTCTGATGCTTAGTCATCCACACCTGTCAATTAGTTTTTTGTTTGTTTCTATGGTTGTGTTGTTTGGAGCTGAGCACTGACCTCCAGTCTTAACTTCTTTAGTCTGAGGGGCTTTCTCTGCGCCCCAGCTCCACATCCAGCTAATCCAGCCCTGGGACTCCTCCACCTCCGCCTTCTGGCCTGGACGAATTATAGGCAGCCCGGCCCGCATGGCCTGATACCAACACACACAAACAGGGTACAAAATCATGATCATCGGTATTAATGCAAGCTGTAGAAACATATAAATAGTATAGAAGGATGTGAATATGATTGAAAATGGCTGTATGGATGGATAAATGAATGAGTGAATAACTTTAAGATGATGGCGTCAAAGTTGTGTACCTCCACTTCTGCTTGTTGCCGAGCCAATGTTATATTGAAGATGTCCAAAGACTTCTCAGTCACCTAAAACAGACAAAATAAAAATGTTGGTATAAGAAGAGACACTGTGCATGTTCATCTGTATATATAAATATATAATAAATAATAATATATAATAATATATATATATTTCAGTTGGAGTGTTGTGTATGAGTTCACCTCCAATTCTTTCAGCAGAGATTCCATAGGTTTCTTGTTGGTGATCTTGTGTTTGTAGAGCTCCCTGTAACGCTTGACTGTTTGCCTGTGACGACGGATGTGCTGCCATGACCACATATGCAGACGAGGTTTCACGTTTACCTCTAGGATCCCAGAGATCACATAATGCCACCTGATGACATAAAACACAATTCCATATGTCCTAAAACGTATCAAATGACTTACATAGACAATTACAGAACTACTATAGATTATTACAGAACAGTTAAACACGATTATTGACTATTATAACAATTTATTATAACAATATTATAATGATTGCTGATTGAACGAGACACATTCTGCACATCCCAAGAGTGAGGATATCCCACAATATATCACAGAGGACTCCTCACAGCTAATAATCATTCCGCAATTTCCACTGAGTTGATCAATGTGAACATACAGTACAATCATTCAAAGCGAGAAAGAAACAGTTTTTTTATAGCAGTATATTTGACAGTTCTCTACAGAGAATGTCTTAATGTAGTAGGTTGAATAAGGAGATTAGCATTTGACATTCAGAAAAGAAAACAGGCACTGTCACACAAGCACAATATCGCTGCTCCTCATGAGCCATTGATTAATATTTCTTTAACCATCCATTTAAATTGTACCCGCATATGCAGGCTAAATAACATTCCATTTTGGGTGTTGATTTGACAAATTGTAGAAGAATAGTTTACCACAAAGGTAATACCTTTAAATATGGCAACATTTTTATCGTGATTAAATGAGGTTGCGTCAACGCATTAGTAATGTGCACAAACTTTGCATGTGCAATCTTTGCATGCACAAATTGTCAACTGAATATACGCACATATACACACACACTCACACTCACCATAGGAAGGCGTTATTATGAAGAGGCAGGCTTGGTCTGTATTTCCTGTAGGGCAGGTTGCGTGACATCATGTCTACTGAGCCTAGTAGTTCCAGGATGCTGACATACTGTGAAAAAAGGACAAGGTCAAGGGTCAGAGTTCATGGGGTTAAATAAAGAAAGAGACCAAAAACAAGTTGGTTTATGACAGCTTCTCTTTTTTTGACTCTGTGGACCCTTTGAGTAAATGGGATTAGTTCATATTCCATGTGAGAGCATTCGTTACTTAGGATACAGTAGGTGGGATACGCTAGTAGGTATCTGAAGTCAGGAAAGGCCTGGTTACCTGGGGCCTGCTCAGCACCACAGACACGTCAGGGAGGTCAACCATCAGGTCAACTTTAGGAGCAGATAGGTCCACATCAGAGCGCGGGTTCATCCGCAGTTTGGCTCGAGCCGAGATCGGCCGAAATACTAGAGACCACAAACACATGATTAGGACATCACACATAGCACAGCACACAAAACACACACACACACACACACACACACACACATACACAGAGTCTGAATGACGAGACATACTATACTGATAATCCTTAGGGATGGAGCCCTCCACAGCGACATTTCGTCTCAGACATCTCTGTAGAGGCCACACAAAGGAAAGGAGAGAAAGATCAATATCACAGATCACAGTTCTTTGACTGTCTGCTCCAAGCGAGTGTGTGTGTGTGTGTGTGTTTGAGGGTGTGTGTCTGCCACCATCTTACCAGTGCCTCATCTGGGAGGTGGTTGGAATAGAGCACAGAGTTTGTGTTCCAGTAGGCAAACAGGCTGTCGAGTCGTACAAGCTACAGAAGACAAAGAAAGATTTATTTATCACCTGCTTCACAAATATACTATATTCCCATTAATACAGCATACCCCTAACAATAAGAACATTCTAAACAGATTTAAAAAGTGTATAGACTGGAAATGAGAGAGTTTGATTTGATTTGTGTAGAACGTGTGCACCCGGTGGTTACCTTAAAGAAAAGTTTGGCTTTGTCGTCCAGCAGACACGGTTTCCAATTTGCATCCGCAGTCTAAACAGAAATTTCAGTGTCATCCATTAACATTCACGCTTCAACACACACACACACACACACGATACATACACTCCTGACTCCCCCCCCCCACACACACACACACACACAGAGAAACACAACACACAATCCCAAACTCCCCAACTTAAGGAGATGTTCACCTGTAGACTGAGGTTTTGCAGAGAAACTCCAAAAGAGATGGGGGAGGAGGGGTTGGTTATCTGCAGATGGATACACACAAACACACCATTTCAACACATGACCATACTGTTATTAATGTGTAAGAAAATGGTATAAATATCTGACCAAATCACCACAGGGCTGGTGCACGTGTCTGTGTGTCTGTGTGTGTCTGTGTGTGTGTGCATGCATACTCACATTATCCTCATAACGGATGTGGATGTTGGAAATCTTAACCTGGAGGTTCTTGATCACCTGTGTGACAAGTTTCTCCACAAATGTGTCCTGCTTCTGCATTTGGGGATTCTCTGAGAAACCACAAGTCCAACAATAAAACATACAGGAATTACAGTATCAAAAACACTACATATTAATGCAACAGAAAACAACTTAAAAAAAAAAACAACAGAAAAAACACAGACTCCTGCACTGTACACACACACACACACACACACACCTTTTTCAGCTGCTTTCTGTTTGGTCTCTTCAATACGCTGGAGCTCCCTCTGGCGAGCCTCCTGTAGCTGCCGTTCTTCTTTTTCGGCATCATACTTAATACCTGAGAGTGAGAGAGAGAGAGACACAGAGAAAGTAGGATTAAGAAAATGAATAATTAGGGCAGAACTAGGCAGATTAAAGAGTGAAGGAAGAATTAGGGCAGAATTAGGCAGATTTCCCACAGACACCCTACATTTAAAAGCAATAAAACCCCCAAACTCTGAACCCTGAAAAGAACCCCCTTAGAGAGCTTGGACTATGCTACGATAAACATATTTAAATGCCACAAAACAATGGACAATGATTAGGCATCATCATCAGAAACACGTCAAAACATACATTACATACTGTGCGCACGCACACACACACAGTACACATTGTTGTGACATTGTTGGCTATTGTTTGAATGCATATTATATATTACCGTATTATATATTATCGTAATTTGTGTGTAAAATGATTATGCTTTCACAATGCTACATTTTTTGTCATGTAAATAAAACCCATTTGAATTGAAAGAAACCGAACTGAACTGAACGCAGGAGAAAGCGAGAGCAAGAGAGTAAGAGTGAGAATGATCATATAGTAAAAATGTTATGAGTTGGTCACACCCACTCTCATAGACAAAAAAAAAGAATGTCTTGAGAAGGCAAACACACTGCATATTTAGGACACCCATTTAGCACACAAAGACAAGACATTGACATACTGGCAGTGGGAACAATCAGCAGGTAGACTTCATCTAGTGTGGCCTCCACTGATTGAGTGTAAAGATTCTTCCAAGGGATCTTGAGCTCGAGGCGCCCTGAAAAAAATTCACACACAAACACACACCAGAACAAACCAGTCAGAGGCATTCTAGGCAACACAGTCAATCTCTGCAGCAGGAATGATGACAAACCTAATGACTACAAATGGACTACAAATCGACAATCAATCAGCATCTCGTCCACCACTAAGAGTGTGCGTGTGTGTTTGTGTGTGAGTACAGCACAACAGAGAATAACACATATCCATTGATTTTTGAACGTTCTAGGCTGGAAACAACAGTGCAGAATCTTGTGAGGGTGGTGACACAAAAGCACTCCCAAACAGTTCCTTAGTCAAGCTCAATGCAAATATTGACATTTCAAATGCACAATCAAATGACACGCATGCAAGCATGCCAATTTCGGAACTGCCCACTGGTAGATAAGTAAACCAGTTGGAATGATAAATGTACTGCAAGCTAACAGACCCACATGAAATACTGTCTAACAGTAGTATGACTTGAAAAATGGATGAATAGATTATTTTAGATTAGATTAGATTAGATTATACTTATTCAACTAGTAGGAAATTCAAGATGATGCATAAATAGATGACTATAGATTAGACAAATATAGATTAGAATGAAAGTGAAATGCTTCTTACCTATGTGTCCCGCTCGCACCTTAAAGGGAATGTCCAGCTGACTCTAAAAACAAGAACATAAGACAACATGAGCACACATTGCCAGGGAAGCTTTGCCAGGTTGCATTCACTGCTGCAATGTTGGCATCACTGTTCTACACTGGATAAGAATTCATCCATCATGAAGGCAAAATTATACTTACAAGGGCATTCTCTTTTATTTCTAGGTTTTTCAGGATAGCATCACCTGCAGAGCATAGAGACACCATGTTCAATAAAGGGTATTTTAGAAAGAAAACACCCAGGTGTACAGTTTAATTTCCCTATGCCCTGTACAAGTTAACTGGCACAGGGCCAGTTGCATATCTTCATTATTTTCCCTACAGACAGCTCTGTGACCTCAAAAGACAGTTTAATCGCATCTTTGTTGTATAATGTCGGACTGTTTACGCGGATATCCACAAATAGAAGATAATGAAGGCCAAATCCTTCAGTGTAAACAACCACACCCAATCCCACCTCTAACTTCTTTAAAAGAGTTCCAATATCTTAAAAGAGAAATCCGGCGTGAATCAATCCATAACCCTGTAGTTCAATGACGGCCAGTGATAAGAAAAAGTTTACAGAGTTACAGTATTGATAGTGAACTGACAACTAACACTAACTGAACAGGGCACTGACACCTACTTTCAGTTTTATTTTCCTGTGCCCCATTCAGTTAACATTACCTGAAGTTTTGCTAATCAGTATATTGTTCATGATTTTTGTTCTTTTTCCTTGCTCAAGAGAACTATGGATTGAATCCACTTCATTTTTCTATGACAACGTTTAGCTAAGGCTCTTTCAAAAAGTAACTGACTAATCACCGCAGAAGCAGCCACGAAGCCAAGTTGAGCCTCGGCTATAGTTAATCTGTTATAGTCAGAAGTGTCCAAAAAGGACAGTAGGTTACCACCTGACAACATGTAATAATAGCTCAATAAAGTAGCATACATTTAATATGAGACAGCTTACTCGGTAGCCTTTTACATGGATAACTTAGAGACATGTCATGTCACTTAGAGACCCACCCTTACAGTGTTTTCACACCATCGTTACTGAAAAGGGTTCGTTTTGGCAGATCTAACGTTATGTTATTGTATAGCTAGAAGTGTTTCAAGTTACAAATTTGATGAACAGTATAGGGATTTTTCTCAATAACTAAAAACCAGAGCTAGCTTACAGCTAAATTAGCTCGGTAATGTTAATCGTTTTTCTGTTGACCTAAACGGCATTTTGAAGTTACTGCGCAGAGGTAAGGGTAGCGTTAAAGTTGTCAATGGACGAGAGCTTGTAACTTCGCGTGCTACTACTGTCTGCATAACATAAACTGAGATAGCCTTAGTGGCAACATACTTGGTTTGTTTACATTCGTCAGGCGCAGATATCTGTGATCAAAATGACTGTTTATCTCGCGGCACAGAATATCCTATCAGCTTGAGGTTTCTCTTAGGTTTTCAATGAACACAATGTGTGTTCGCAGAAACAGCTGCAAGGTCTGCAACGCTATTACGTATCTTCACGCCCAAACACTGACTGACTGGCAGTAAGTAAGCACATTACCTCCCCATATCCCGAGGCTGAGTTGCGAACTGTCGAGGTTGACCACATAGTCTCCAAGAAACCTGTTGAGGACATCCACCACCAGAGACTCAAATACCATCTTGCCTCCTGGTTAGTTTACAATCGCACGGGGTCCATAATCGCATCGGTTTTGGGATGACAGCTTGTTCACCAAACGTCGGGTCAATTTCCTGAAATAAACACAGACGGGACAGAGGCGGGTCTAACGTCAAGTGACGTCAGGGTCAATCTATGATCATTCCAGGGAACAGTGCGCCATCTGGCGGAGACTCCAGGAAACAAGGAGTCCAAGCTCCCATGCCCTACTCCAAACGAGCCTTACAGTACACGTGAAAGGGGCTAATTGATGTATTCAGTCAAAAATAATTACACGTAGGGCATAAATATTTTTGTCACGTGTACAATGCTCTTTAGATGCATACAAGCATAGCGAAATCAGTGTTCTAGTCAGTTGAATGGGATATTTTCCTGAGTGCATAAAGTGAGATGTGTACTGACTCTTTTTTCTCTTTCTGGAATAGTGAGTGTGTGTGTGTGTGCATTATATTGTGTCTATGTTGTGTATTTGTCATGACGTACAAATGAGTGAGCTGTTATGATCCTGCTGAGAAGTGAGAAGGTCAGTGTTTGAAGTGTTCAGCTCTTCTCAAAAGGTGTGTTGGTCTAACCATCTGCAAGCCTTTGATTGTGTGTAGGTGTGTGTAGGTCTAAAGCTAGTGACGTATACTAAGTTTTATTTTTCAGACCAATCCTGTGGTGTGGGCAAAGGATACTGTACTCTTCTGTGACTGGTTAAAAAGATATGACAAACATTTGGTCAATGTGGATGAATCGAAATGACCTTTCAGCTTCTAGCACTAGGTAAGACAACACAGGAGAGAGAAACTACCAGAACAGTCCATTCTGTCTGGAAGCAAAGTAGGCTACAAAGAGGAGAAGACAAGAGGAACTGCTAAAGGTAGGGTTCTCAAGTTTTCTTGCTCATTTAACCTCCTTGTTTTAGAACTTATATTAATGCATGTGTGTGTTTATATGTGTTTACATGTGATGCAGTGAGTGGGTGATGATGATGATGAAAGTGATGGTGAGAAAGGCTCAGGAATGTGCAGAGCAGATCCTGGGAATAGACACACCAACATCCAGCACCTGCAAACAGCTCTTCCATGGCAACGTCCTGACTCCCCAAAACATCCCTGAATTCTTCCTGCCACCGCGGCTCATCCGACAGCACCCCACGCTTCCCAGCTCACTGAATCCTGACACATGCAGTCCAGTGCTGGCAGAGGCTCAACTACAGGTGAGTGGGGACAGAGAGGGGTTGTCAAAAGCTGAGGGGAAAAAGAGATGGACAGAAAAGCAACAGTCACAGAGACCTATACAGAAGCAGAGCCAGACATTGAGGAGGCCTGCCCAGCTGGCTGTCAGCACATTGGATGAAGGCTATCTGTTCGAGAGCCCACACACGCGCAGAAAAGAGTCTCTGTTCCACTGCAGCGTCAGCCGTCTGAGGCTGGAGAAGACCCCTCCTGCTCTTGCAGGACTGCCGGGTGCACACACGCGTGAGGTGCTTGGGTCTGTACCGCCACATGTCTCTGCGGCTCTTGCCAGCAATGTGCCCCTTTCTTGTACTCTCAGGGAGTCAGACGCAGAGATGGACTCGCCCTCTCCTGCCGAGGGAACCCCTGAAACGACACCACCGGCCCGCCACTGGACACCCTCCCCCAGCTACCTGGCCCCTCCACTTCCCTTCCCTCTGGAGCTGCTACACTGCCAGGAGAGACTGCACCGGGAGCACCTCCTCCTTCTGCCCGCTAGGGGGCGCCTGCGTCTGGCCACCGAACGCCCAGCCCCCACCCCCTCCCACGACCAGCCCCCGATGCTGCGTGTGCGCGTGGTGTCAGTGGAGGGCCTGCGGGAGCCCAACGACCTCCGACCCCTCAGCTGCAGCCTGAGCTTGTGCCTGAGCCCCGGCAAGCTCCAGCAGCAGCACAGCGCCACCATCAGGCACTGCCGCGAGCCGGTCGTCTTCAACGAGGACTTCTTCTTCAGTCAGCCCGAGGGCCAGGCCCTGGCTGGCATGCACCTGCAGGTCAAGGTCAAAGACAAGAGCGGAGGCTTAGGAAGGGTCTGTGTGCTGGGAGTCATCAGCAAACCCCTGTCAGAGCTGATGACCCTCTAATCCACACAGTGACAGACACACACACACACACACACTCACACACATGACTAAAGCATAAATAATTCAGCCTTTCTGCACATACAGAAATTGACAAGCAAACAAATTATTATCGATTAGCACACTTCTACTTTTCACTTAGACTAGCAGCATAGCAGAAACACAGACTAATTTATATTTAGTACACACACACCCTAGCATAGGTGAGAGCAAATTCTGGCCACTGGAGGGCGTCAGGGTGATCAGGTCAAAGACTTCGGAGTCTTTTGATCTTATCTGCCACTGTGAGGTACCGCAGATGAAGAGAAATATAGAATCGCAAATGTGTGTTCTGTTGATTTCCTTCTATAGTGTTATCTACTTGTCACTCAAAGTCATTTTTTCTGAATAGGCCACATATGGTATTGTCATCCAGTGAGTATTTGATGTGTGTTTATAATTTAGTCTAATGAGTATTTGATAAGTTTAATATATAACGCTACTTGTTGAAAGTGAATACTTACAGTCAGCTCTAAAAGGCTATTTAGATCTTTCTGATATTGGGATAACCTTTTGACTACAGTACAAATGTATATTTCTACAAAAAAAATGACTGATGCTGTGTTTTAAGGTAAAACTGCTATAATGGAGCTCTGCTGGAAACATTTCCGTGTGTCTTCTATAAGAATTGTGAGTGTTTGATGGTTGCATTAGTCCTATGTGTATTTATGTGTTTCAAAAATATATAAATAAATATTTATAAAATATAAATATTTAGTGTGCACTTGAGGAAAGATTAAGGGGGCATAATACACACCGATAAATCCCCCCGCCCTGACCATGACTGAATCTCAAATGTAAAAGTGCCAAATGCGAAGACTAATGAGGAGGGCAGAGAGAGAGAGAGGCTTGATTAACATGGGGAATGCGCACACTGCTTTAAGTATGCATAACACGTTAAATATGCTTAAGAGGTTAAATGTGTTTAAAAGGTTAAAGATGATATTGTGATAGATGTGAGGATTGTTGGGATGCAAACTGCTGTGTGTGTATGTGTGTGTGTGTGTGTGTGAGAGAGAGAGAGAGAGAGAGTGTGTGTGTGTGTGTGTGTGTTAGGGGAGGCTTAATTACACCAATGAAGGCCCAGGAGTCTCCACTCAGAGAGAGATGGATGAGAGCAGAGCCAAAGGACCTCTCCTCTAACCACAGCCAACCAGACAATTAACTCTAAATGAGGGAGAATTCATAGCCACACACACACACACACACACATACACAACGCACACACGCACACACACACACACACACACACACAGACACACACACATGGCTATGCAAAGTCATAAGCACATCACAAAACCATAAACACTGTTGTACTTCTACAAAAAACACATTTTGAACAGTGTTCAGTGTTCTCCCTTTCTCCGTGTAATCTGCTACTGTAAATGGCATCAGATCTGATACTTGGCACATTAAAGGCCAATAATAATAATAATAATAAGAAGAAGACAACAATACTAATTGTAGTAAAACTTGTCGTGGTGATTAAACCGTCCCTCAAGTGACAGCATTAGTTGTGCCATTACATTACGTTCATGTTAAAAATGTAAACAACATCTTTACTGGCTGGAAACTGAACTTATTTACTTTAGAGGACTGTGTGTGATGCCATAAGTGTAAGACAATGAAAAAATAAGAAGTGAGTGATTGAGCAATATTTGAGATGAAATAAAAAGATACCAATCATCTTCTTAAAGCTAGGGTCTACGTTTCTGAAAATCACTTGAGCCTCTGAGACAGATTTGAAAAAAGCATCCTACCCCCCCAAACCAAGTACCTCTCCTAACGACTAAATCGTTATTGCCGTATTTAGTATTGTATGCTAACTATACATTTAAGAATGCTCGGTGCTAACTAAGCTGGTCCTAGTTTAGCTTCCTGCAGCTTCTGAGCATGCGCCATTTGGTCCGTTCATTATGATTGAATAGTGTTTTTCCTGGATTGTTCGTTCTAGAGGCCACTAAAACTTTTAATTTTTGTGTCAAAACTTTGAATTAATTGGTTGCAATGGGGATGTGAAGAGTATTTCAAGCAATATGTTAAATATGGCATGCTCCAAAGATCGTACACCCTATCTTTAAATGGGTGCGCCAATATCTGAAATTTCTAAAATGTTGAAATGTTATGGAAATGGGAATTCCAACATACTAGTAAATTCCTTCCAAACTGACTGATTGGTAGGTATGTCTGTTGAATAGCTGATTAGTTTTGGACTTACAGTAAGATAAATGACTACAGGGTATGTGCACGAGATATTTCAGAACAGAACAGTGTTTTATCGATGTAACCGCAGCCAGCACAGGACACATGCCAACTTCTCTTTCTCTCTCTCTCTCTCTCTCTCTCTCTCTCTGTGTGTGTGTGTGTGTGCGCCATTAGCCGACACCAGCAGCTGGAGACTGCTGCACCAGCCGTTAATCTCCAGGCAAACTACCTGATTAACTTTAACTCTAACTGAAATGAACACTTGATCTCATCTACACTGTATCCACAATCTGACGTTCACCCCTTCACTCAAAAAAAAGCACATCCTACACACTTACCCACACATACATTTTCCTCCGGCCCACTTATCTGGACAGTCCATGCACACTCCTGCTTTGCATTTTACTCAAATCTCACTCCTTTTGAATTCAAGTGTGAATTCATTAGTGTTATTATTCAGTGTGCTTAATTAAGAACAGAGGAGCTGTAATGAAGTGTCACTACTGTGTGCCCGCACACACACACACACACACACACACACATATAAAAAGACTCTGGACGTGAGAATTTAACAGACCTCAGAAGTGCACACAGCCATATGCATTGCATACGCTCACACATACAAACTCACAGAGAGAGTGATAACACACACACACACACATACACACATAGAAACACACACAGAAACACACACAAATTTTATCTGTCTAGTACACTCATGCATCAAGCTTCCATGCTGTGGGACATGTAACATGAAGGTGCCATGGTGCAAGGGTCATGGTTATGAAGGTTGCTAATGAATGAAGTTGTTCATTAAGGAGGCGGAGCTCATTTATGATTAGACGGGAGAGGAGAGTCACCCCCGCCCCAAAGCAGTATGGGTAATTACGGTTAATGTCTCATCTCTTATGCCTGGCTGAGTGGAGCCACTGTCCTGTGACCTCATCGCTAGTCCTCTGAATATTTAAATCATCTTTTATTTCATCCAGAGTCAGCTCCAAGCAGAACAGCTTTTTAAGTGGATGGCGTACGGAGGCAGACATCGGCGCCCTGCCACAGCAGAACTGCAGACACTTGGGAAAGGTGCAAACACATTGCCATAACAGCCAAGAATAAACTAATCAGTCCATAACAAATGATATTACAGCTAGTCAAACATTGTAATTCTAGCAGTCTACTGCTTTGTTGAAACACCAACACTTCTGAGCAGTGAAGCAGAGAGAGACAGCTTCCTGCGACAGTAAAGGTTCAGTTTTTGCCTTTCCTCAGCATTAGCATAGCATGACATTATTTAATAAACATATAAACCAGTGGATTTATTAATGCAGAGCGGCTTCTCTGAAACTATGAAGTATTAGGCAGTAATGATATTGAAAGCAATGCTCTTCCAGTCACTCCACCCAACCAAAAAGAGCACCGTGTAGACTTCTTCAGAAGTGTGCAGAGTGCAGACCCCATGTATTCTGGACTGTTCCACCATGTGTGTGGAATGAGTGTACTCACCAAGACTGCTGTGCACTGAAAGCAGTGTACCTGGTTATCAAAACACAAACAAAACAACAACAATAAAAACATTTACCGTTTGATATACAGTAGATTCTAAGTTACCAAAGTACATTAGTATTTACAAGATTTATCATTTAGATAGATGCATGCAGCTTAAGTTCAGGTACACAAACATGTTTATGTGTGTGTGTGTGTGTGTGTGTGTGTAATTGGCCTTTCTTTGGCATGCTAAACAGAGTGACTGGTTGAATATGCTCAACTGTCGAGGACACCAGCCTCTGACTTCAAAGCTGGCACCATCACGTTGAACTGAGTCTGCCTGAACTACTTCATCCAACAGATGCTTTTGAAGTCATGGAGGTGCTCCTCCTTACGGTCCCGGCACAATGAAACACGCGCACACACACAAACACTTACATTTGCATCTGAATCACACACTCTATTGGATAACCAGCAACCTCAGATCATGACCTTAAAAAGTCAGGGCGTGAGCAAGGACCCATGGGAGTCTGGCTGCGCCACTGTTTAAGACAAATACAAGTGTGGCAGGGTGAGATGAGTCTACACGGCCATGCAGTACGGGCACAAGAAATTGGCTCTGTATATATGTACTGTATATACTTGGTGCTTAGAAATGTGTATATGCATAGAATGTATGTATAATATAATTAATAATATAATTAATATGTGTATATTATATATATATATATATTATATATATATAATATGATATAATATGTGTTACGTTTGCCACAAGATTTGATGAAAATAAACACGGGGTGCTGGGGGTACACTCCCGCTATAGTTTTATAACAGCTTTGTCCCAATACAGCTTTGTCCCACTAGTTCCATTACAGTTTCATCCCACTAGTTCCATTACAGTTTCATCCCACTAGTTCCATTACAGTTTCATCCCACTAGTTCCATTACAGCTTCATCCCACTAGTTCTATTACAGCTTCATCCCACTAGTTCCATTACAGCTTCATCCCACTAGTTCTATTACAGCTTCATCCCACTTGTTCATTTCCATTAGAGCTTCCCCACTAGTCCAGTTATATCTTCATCCTACTAGTTCCATTACAACTCCAGCTTGTTTCTAGTTAAAAATAAACTTGAACCCATGCAAAATAATAGAAATAGAATCAGAATTATAGATTTGTGGCCTGTATTTAGATTATGGTGGGGAACATTATACTATGGTGGACACCATAGTATAGACAGTGAATTGTCAGTGAAACACTGGATATGTGAAGGATATTAAAAAAGTGGTACAAGTAAGATACATTTGGTATGTATGACAATATATAGCACCTATCCTCTTCCTTCAGACTGTGTGAAAATATTCCAAGAAATTGGGTAAAACTGTCCTCAGAAAAGTCATCCAAAGGCACAGTAGGTAGATAGAAATAAATCAGTCACTAAGGTGACAGTGAATGACTTAGAGAGAAACAGCCTGTTTGTATACATGTTAACACAAAGCCAAATATTTATAAAAAACGAATGGTAAAATTGGATGGGCCAAAGAATTAACTTTTTTTATTTTTTTTATTCATTTTTGGGTACAAACAGTATATCTGAACAAATTGTATTTACCCTGCACTACAGCTCCACAATAATATTGTGTAAATACAATTTGACAGGGTAAATTATTATGATAAATCTTGGTAGTTATGGTACTTAATACTTATTTGGCACAAGTTGCAAGTTGAGTAGAGTACAACACGTGTTATGCCAAAACTCAGATTTAAATTTCATATATGACGGAAATCATGCAACGACCCATAGACATGGCTTTACCGAATAATCTACCCTTTTTAGTCATTTTTTGTGAGAATTCCAAACAATGTATTTATAAGTATTCAATTCATTATTAATTCTTAAAATAATTAAAACTAATTAATCAAATAAATAGTGAACAACCTAAAACAATTTACCCATGGGCATATGTATCGCTGCACCATACAATATCCATTGAGGGTTAGCGTTAGGTGCTTTATATATTTTTTTTATTTACAGTTTAATAGACAGATCTTTCTATCTGTCTATCTATCTTTATATACCTGACAGATAGATAGATAGATAGTGTACAGAGGAATGAAGGCATTGTGTCTTTCTTTCTAGGCAAAATGATGTGTGTGTGTGTGTGTGTGTGTCCGCGCAAGTGTGTATACATTTGGGGCCAAGGCATTATGATCAAGACACAGAAATCATAATGTATAGTAAAGTGACCTCAGTGGGAAATATGTGATGTATCATAACAGAGACCTGTGCACAGAGGATCCAGAGATGTATGCATCACAGCCTATTGAGCTAACCCATTGTGACGATTCAAGTCAAAATGGCTTGGCTGACATTTTGACTTTGATTTAAAAAATATGAATGAAATTGCATGATTTTGCATAAAGTTGGTTAGGGTTAGGTGTTTATTTATTTATTTAGATGAACAGTTGTCCTTTGGAGAAAATATATGAGTTTTACACGCGCACACACACACAGTGAATGAGGTGCACTAATGGTACAGTAAAAGTGGTAAAAGTGGAAGTCAGTGTAAAGTCAATGAATGTGCTAAAACTAGTCCGGGTTCGCTAGAATAAAATTTTATTACAGATTATGTCATTAGACATTTATGGACTTTAGATGATTACATGAACAAGAGGCATTATGACACAATGTGAAATAGACAGAAATAAGGATGATATTGTACAGGTTCCAATTGTTTTTTAACTTTTTTTTACAATGTACAGCAAGCTGGTCACTTCATTTTCCATTTCTAACTGAATCTTCATGCTGAATCTTCATGGTTAAATACAAACATTGGAGAAGGCAATATACTACGTGTCTCTTATAACCCTCTATATATTTTTATTTCATTCATATATTCAACCTTGTATACATTTACAATTCAAATAGAAAAGAAAAATACACATGAGAAGTTGAAGCCTTGCTCATGCCAGTGCAGTTCTGTGTTAATGGCTACTCCACGCAAACATTAAAAATACATCTTTGGATTTTACTGATTGTAGTTCATGTCTAAATGTTAGATTAAATTTGTATCATAAGGTCTTTAATAGGTTCCATAAACTGCCTTAGGAAATTTCAATCTAGCAAGCATACACTCTCTCTCTCTCTCTCTCACACACACACACACACACACACACTTGACTGAAATATGACATAGCCTTTATAATCAGATTCTTTTTTTGAATGGAATCATTTTTAGCTTACCTCTTCCCCAAACTCGAAGAAGTGTGCATGTATTTGTGGGTTAGGGACATCTGTGACACTGACCTTAAATACATATTTATCGATAAAGATGTATGTTAATTTGGGAGAGAGTGTTTGTCTGTGTGTGTGTGTGTGTGTGTGTACTCATGCATTTCAGCATGACAACAGTCACTGTTAAAACACTGTGGTTATCTCTGAAGTGTTCATGTAACTGTTTATGTGATGCATGTGTGTATGTCTAAGGCAGAAGCAGTGAGGGGTGTAAGCAGCTCGTCTTGCCCTGCCCGCCGTCCTGGCAGCGTTGGATTCCCAGTGTCCCCAGAGTCGGCGTGGGCTTGATAGGCATGGGCACAGCGGGCATCACCTGGCCACTGGAAGGCTGGTAGATGCTCTTGACCGTAGATAGGCTGAAAGGAGGGCACTCTGAAGAGAGGGGCCCCATTCCTGGCCAGAGCTGTGTGGGCAGTGGGTACCCGAGCTGGCTCATGACCGAGGCGATGGGCATGGAGCCGGGCATCACACCTCGACATTCACGCCCGATGATGTTCTCGATGGCAAACGGGTGCTTGAAGCTAGGCGGCTGATTGCTGTGGAGCCCGTAGGTGTGGTAGTGGGCATGTTGGGAGTCTGGGGGAGGGCGAGGAGGCAGGGCTGGCGTGGGCCGGGGAAGCTTGAAACGCTTGCGACGACGGAGGAAGCTCCCATTCTCAAACATGTCGCCGCATGCCGGATGTAATGCCCAGAAGCTGCCTTTGCCCGGCTGGTCGGGCCGACGGGGAATTTTAATAAAGCAGTCATTGAAGGAGAGGTTGTGGCGCAGGGAGTTCTGCCAGCGCTGTGTGTTCTCGCGGTAATACGGAAAGCGCTCCATGATGAACTTGTAGATGTCCGAGAGAGGCAGCATCTTCTCCTCTGAGCTCTGGATGGCCATGGCTGTTAGAGAAATGTATGAATAAGGAGGCTTCTGCTCGCTGTACGAGCTCTTACCGGGCCGGGGCATGCCCGCTCTCCCACGCGCTATGCGCTCTGGCGCGCAAGTCTCGCTCTCATGCGCTATTACGCACGATCACAAACATTTTCAAAAGTCTCCTCAGCTTCACGAACTGCCGAGATTACTTCAGAAACGCTTCTATTGAGAATTAATGAAATGTCTTTTGTATGCATAAAACCTTGTCCTCTAAAAAGTCGTTTCAAAACATTGCCACACGAAGACAAGTCGGTTCCTGTCTCCCGCGAGTGAGAAGCTTCTTTCAACTTTTGCCTTCTAGTTCACACTGCCGGTCCCCGGGACACACGAGTGCTCGGCGTTTCTGTTCTCCCATGCCTTCTGTAGGCGGCTTTTGTAATAACAGCAACGCCTCGAACCCCCTACCCGTGCACGCACTATTGCACTTTTCTGCCAGGATCAGGAGAAGAAAAAGGGGAGAGTCTTCAAATGAGTGTGTGTGTGTGTGTGTGTGTGTGCGCGCGCGCATATGTGTGTACGTGTGCGCCTCCATTCGTTATGCAGTAGCCTCCATGGAAAGGCTGTCAAGAGTGAGAGAATAACGAACGACTACATATTGGAAAAGAAAAAAAAAAACAATAGCAATAGTAAAATATTTTTATGTTAACACATTTTTTGTTAACAGACTGCTCATTTTTATAGCCTCTTAACCAAATAATACTATTATTATTGTTGGTATTATTCTGTAATAATGTATTATTATTATTATTATTATTATTATTATTATTATTATTTGTAGGATGCATATTATACTTTTAGAGAAACATAAAAGTCCTCGATTCGGAGGTCCTATAAAGACAAACAAATTGTCTAGTTAAACAGTCATCCCTGCACAATTATGCAGAGGTACTATCAAAGGAATTTATGTCCTTATCAACAATCTGCACACATAACACAGTAGGTAATAATCCGAATAACAAGAAGTCTTCATAGAAACTCTCTACTCAAACGTGATCATAAAGTAGACATTATTTTTAATGACCACAAGAACATTCTCCAAACTGCTGCAAACTAAGTTTAAAATGCATCATATAATATCTACCTTAGGCCTGAGCAACCTTCTTATTTTATTTTTTTAATCTTTTTTGTTTATTTCGTATTTTTCATTAAGTGCCAACGGCAATTCAAACAGAGGAACCTATGTAGACACTCATAGCACTACTCTACAGTTTTCTCATTATTCTGAGAGCGCTAATGTTTAATTGGCGGGACCGGTAACCTGAGTGTCTATCTGTTTAAACACTGCTGTAAAGATACTAACAGCTCGGCCTCCTCAGGGTGCTGGTAAACAGAAAAACAAAAGGGCCGCTGCTCTTCTTCGGCCAGGTGTCACGGTATAGGCCCTGGACGACACGCGGCCTCCCCCGCACACTAGCGGGACCCGAATACATTACATTAATTAAGCCTTCAGTGATTTACCTTCCTGTGAGACACGGCCAACAATATAATTAAGGCGAACTGGCTATATTAGTAATGAATATTCAAAACGGTGTCAATTAATTAGCCAGCAGATTTTTCACATTACACTGCTCCAGGAGGAGTCCTTCAGGCAGGTCTCTCGGGTCAGCGGAGGTGAGCGAGTCACGCCGTTGTCTCGCTCTCATAAATGTTTTGGAACGGCGTGTCACTGCTGTGCGTTTCGGCACAGAGCGCACTTAAATATTCGCCCGAGAGCAAGTGGGGACCATTATCCTGAAGACCAGCTCAACGCTTTTCACTCAAGATAAATATTAAACCTGCCTTGCGCAAAGAGAGGTACTAAACAGACGAGCACTGATCTGCATAAGAAATTAATTAGTTGTTTTCGCAGCATTCAACTCCTGGACAAATAACTACTTGTAAAGTACACCTTCTGGGCATAGCGAACATATGCTAGAATTAGCCTTAATTGACTAATTACATAAATTACTCATTAATTTTACAGCACATCAATTATAAGAGATATATCAATTAATTTCGCATAAATTAAAGATGAACATAGTAAAAGGGAGATGGGGAAGATGAGTTCGCATGGAGGGGGTCGCTTTGAGCTGGGGGGCGCATGAGACTATAGGAGGAGGGTGTCTGTTTGTTCCGAGGTTCTAATAATTATTTGTTGAGCTTCGGGCGGCAGCGACGGCAGTCGGGCTGCTTGTGGAAGCTGAATACAGAAAGTGCAATTACAGTAATAATAATAATCCTAAAGACCCCTCACGAGGCGATCACGGAGCACTGCGCCATCGTGGGGCATTTAAATCAATTAGAGCGGCTGTGACGCCGTGCGCAAAGGCCTGTGCCACTTGAAATACCCCCAAAATGATTTAGTAATGCCGATTAATGCGCAAGCTCTTTATTTCTCTATAAAACAGCGTGGGGTCAGAGGTGTCTGCAGTGCATGCTTTCTGTTTTTAGCTTGGAGCATGTTTTCATGGTGCTTACAGAAAGACTTATCTGTTAGAATGACATGAGATGTGTGTGTGTTTTTGCTGTACTCATAGCAAACGTTTGTGTGTGTGTGTGTGTGTGTGTTTGTTTGTGAGAGTCTGCAAAGTGTGTGGGCATATGTCAGTGTGGTTTGAGTGTGTTTAAGTGTGTTTGTAAAATTTATGTATTTTCTTTCCTTTTAGTTGCTGGAGGCCAGATGAAGCTTCCCCCTGTGAGGGAAGAATATATGTGTTCATGTTCAGCAAAGGGATGAGCTCACACTGTGCCATTACAGACCCAGGAGCCACAGCCAGAGGCGTGCTGGCCTACAGTGCACCACACTGCATCTGTGGGAAATACACGGAGGTAACAGGAAGTTCTCAAGATGCTTTTCCATGGGGTTTATTTCACTTACTGACTATGAGTGCAATGGTCCAAAACAATGCATAAACCCGAGACAAACAACCTGTATTTCAACACAGAACATCTTGCTAGAACATTTAGCTATTTAAGGTCCATAAGAGTTGATACACTTAAAACTCATTCAAAAGCATTAAAGGCACGTTTCAAAGCTTTTGTTTTCCTCTAAGGGTTCTTCTTATGAAGGACAGAATAAGGTCTGTTGATAACAAGAGTTTTGAGAATGTTTGAGAGCATGAGAGTGGAGAACATTATAATGTCATCCTTATGATAATGATGTAATAAAACATTGATCTTTTACTGTCAGCATCATGCCGAGAAAAGTCTTTTTGCCAGAGTGGAATTGTTCCTGTAATGAGGAGGGCACCAGAGTAATGTTTTAATGTGAGGCTGATATATGTGCTCGGGATCAATGGCCAGCCCGAGGTTGTTAAATACCATGCTGGTCGTGACAGTCACAGGTTCCAGTCTTCAAGAGATGTGGCCAAAAGTAGATCCGAGGGTCATTAAGAAATATGTCATGTCTGCCGAATAACCTGAAGATTTTGGGAAGATGTCTGGCTCTCTAAATCTCCAAGACAAGCTTCAAGGTTGGCGAAGCAGGTTTCACTGCCAGGTGTAAGTTTTTTATGGAGCTCCGTTCCATTCTTTTTTATATACAGCAATACATATTGTATCTACTGATGCTAGGAGACACATGCTTAGGGTCCATCATCAACTGGTCGGTGGTTTTCGAGGACTAAACTGAGGAAAAAGACTGGAAAAGGGAACGGGAATGCTTAATGTAAATGCCTCAGTGATCTATTTTACAAGTCTGACACTAAGCTAGTCTCACAAAGTACCAGTCACAGTATTGTGCAGAGCGACTGGGTGACTTTTGACAGGGGAAGGAACCAGATCCAGCCCTACAATCTACCTGGGGAGCCAGGTCACGCCTTGATTATCGCAAAAAAAAAAAAAAAATTGAACCTGTGATTTTCCCTTCCTTAATTATGTGTGGGTCATTCAATAGACAACCCAGAATAAAAGCCTTATAGTCTGGTCTAGGTCTACTTGCAAATATTTTAGATAGTTTGAAGTATAATCCAAATTAAATTGGGGTAGATTTCAAGCCTGGAAGGCGGGAAAACTGTCTCTTTCAATGTCTCATCAATCTATATGTAAACTCTATTCAGTGCGTACTGTTTGCTTTTAAATGCTCTAGGTGGAACACATGCCACATCTAGACGAATTTGCACAAAAGAAGAGTGCAACATCAGTGTGCTTAGGTAAATTAGGACAGTGATATTATCGGTACATTTAATACCATGAGGGATGAGGGGAAGAGAGGTGGGTGGAATCTAGAGAGAGGGGAAACTGTGTGATGCCATGAGTTGCACCCACCATAGGGGGCAGTGGAGCACCATCCCCACTTTACTGCCTTGCTGAAAGACAAAACCTTAAATATCCCTAAAATGTCCCATTAATGTTGAAAATGAGGAATATCAATGTGACATCAAAGGGACTGTAGAGCAAATCTGGACTGGTTAACCGACTGGTGACCAAATAACTAGGCACTGCAAAGAGGGAGAGAGATGGAGAGAGAGTGAAAGAGTTAGAGAGAGTAAAGGTGTGTATTAATTTACATTCCTCTATATTTTTTCTACCATTACCTCTGCAATAGTGGGACATATGTGTCAGTTGAGGATCTGTCTTACATATTCTTCCATCTATGTTAACCTTTATTCTGTTCCAGTCCCTAGAGTTCGTTCATTTAATCAACTCTCCACCCATGCTAAGATCCTGTGCAAATCTGGTGATGTCTCCTGCATCTTTCACGTTGCCTATTTAATGGTTTACACACTACCTCAGACAGTACATTCAACAGTTATGTACAGTTGCTCGGATAAGACTGCCTGTGACAATCCTATTTTAAGATCACAAAAACACAACAGAGAATTTGGTGGTCAGCCAGATTAGTGTAAAAACTATGAATAAAATGCGACATTTGTAGAAAGACAAGTAACTATTTCATTTGCTTGCATTGACCTTCTGTACTGTATACACCAGGCCTGGACTGGATGCACTAATCTTACTTTCTTTCTTTCTACTTCTCTTTTTACCGTCTCTTCTTTTTTCTGTCTGCCCCATGTGTAAATGTGATGAGTTGTTACTCTTCAGTCCCCTCTCTGTGCGCCTCTCCTTCCTAGCAGGAGGTAGCATGCGCAAGTGCGTGCGTGTGTGTGTGTGTGTGTGTGTGTGTATGTGTGCCTGTATGAGTGCGTGCATATGGGGGGTGTCGGAGGTTAGTGAGGCATATGTCTGGATGTCCAAGTAGGGTGCCTACCCCCCTCCCATCTCCCTGCTCTGTCTGTCTGTCTCTCTCCCTTTTCATCTCTCCATCTGCGGTGCCTGGGTGTGGAGGAGGGTGGAGGTTCGGCTAAAAACACCCCGAGTGAAGCTGAGAAAAGTGGAAAAAAATGGAGATCAGCTCTCCTTGGCTGATAAGCGGATTCATAAGTCTATGCGTGTGGGCGCACACTCACATGCGAATGAACATGAACACACACATACGGACATGCGCACGCGCGCACACACACACAAATACAAGCATTCTCAAACAATACTTACTTCCGACACCAAACACATCCAACATAAACACACTCTTCCCAGGTATACACACAAACTATTACACACACCTACCTAGACACACACAAATAAATCCATCCCACAATTCCATAGGTGTGCGGACGCATGTCAAACGAGTTGTGCAAACAAAGATTCACTCGTAACAAGTTGATAAAATAAGATTGATTGCAACTAAATACTGTAACAGATACACACAAAAATAGAGAATGACATGCTGAAGAGTTTGAAAAAATACACAATCCAACCCACAGACATACACAAAACTAATGTGAATGCACACGCACCCATACACAGAGAACACGCACTCACAGAGAAATGCACACAGAGACACACACACACACACACACACACACACATAGACCCCCACTTCACACACATCATAGGCATGAAGGGGCTGCCGTGACTCAAAGCTCTCCCTGCGTAACTCCTCATTGTTTTTATTTTCCCTAAGTGGCTGAGCCCTGTGTGAGGCCGGCCCTATGTGTAAAATAAATGATGTCTGTGGCTGTGGGGGAAGCCGCTTCTGTCCGAGGAACATTACCCACCACCTCCTCCCTCAGCGGAGAGGCAAGCTGCCGCCTCTGAGCGCCGGACTCGGCCGCATATTTTAGGAGCAGAAGCGGGCCATTAGGAACCTAATCTAAAATCAATCGCCCTAGGGTCCACCATACACACACACACACACACATCACCACCACACGTACACACACACCCCGGTGGGCCGCTAATGACCTGAGATGGCATCAAATGAAGCTTTTATATGCATGTCGTTTGCAGTATGTATATATTTATATATTATTCCCTAATTGTGTTTGAGGAGAACAAAAACCACAAGCCCGTCATTTAGTTGTGCCCTAAATGCTTTGCACGGACATCTAAATAAACTCATGGCAATTAGCATGCCAGTGTGTATAGCTTCTGTATGATTTGTGAATTGTGTGAGTCTGTCTTTGAGTGGCATCTGTTTTGTGATTTTCGACCACATATATGATTAAAGTATACAAGGTGGCATATGCCAAAATGGTTGTGCACTATATTTTCACATTTTTTATTTTGAATACTAGTTTCAGCTTAGTTATTGTACATACCAAAACAACATTGTCCAAAGTTGAATAAACTGCTGTGCATAGACAGCCATACATTTTTGGATTATCCTTTTATTTATTGCTTTTACTAAAATGAAAAAAAAAAAAAAAAAAAAACCCATCTTATTGAAAACTGTTCAGATGGTGTTTAAGTGCTGGACCTCCCCTGGACTGCCCTCTTGTGTCCAGTTGTGCACTCACACCCACACTGGGTGCTGTTTCTACAAAGCCTCATTGATAACTTTCATCACCATCTTGATTAATTACTCAATGAGAGAACTACCAAGATTGTTAACAATGTTAGCAACAGTGCTGTCTAGAAATGCACTCTTGACTTGTGGAGAAATCTGTCCACTAACAAGAATTCAACCCACTGACTTTAACATGTGGTCAGATGCAATGAAATGTGTAAAAGGTACAGTCTAAACTATTGTGTGATTATCTTGATAAGGATACTAGTTTGTATTTTTAATGAACATTCATTCAGCATGTTAATTTTCACATAAATATTTAGTTTATCTCAGATTCTTTTCCAATCAGTATTCTGACTTATTGAAATCTGACAATTCTCTATTAGACTCCACAGCTAGAATGTGTTATATTTCACTACCACTATACATGTAGTGTCACTATGTAATTCTGCAATGAATGTATTACTAAAGGTAGGTATTAAAGAGCCCATAGAATGCATTTTTTGACCATCATAAAAAGTTCTTTGAGCCTCAATAATTGTGTATGCACAATGCACAATTTTGTGTGGCTGAAAAAGACCCAGGAGCATTTCTAGGCTGTCTATTCCATGCTCAGAAACGTATACTCATTAAAAATGTTCGTATTTCCCACCCTTTGGCCAGTTTCCCGCCCCCTGGCACTGATTGGCTAGTTCATTGTGAGGCCTATTGGCTGTTTTTTCGCTGGCTCCCTAGTTTCACTGATACTCTTAATGTTACCGCTAGAAAACAAATTCAGCTATGTCTGACCAACTGTATGCTATACAGACTGTATGCAGATTACAGTTTTATCGCTCCCCTTTTAACCTTACTGTTTTATTTTATCGCGCTATGTTTGCGCCTACACTACAAGCAAGCAGCAGGTCAATATGCTGCAACGGTAGCAAACGTCAAATTAGAGCTGCTCAATTTGTAGCATAACGACATTTGTTTTTAAGAACTTCACGCAGACTAAAGAAGTGAACAGCCACTTGCAAGAACTCTGGCCCAAAGATAAATGATGCTGGCTCAACAACTTCGAACTTCATCAAGGAATCTCAGGATGCACAAGGATAGGTCAGTGAATCTTGTTTAGGTGAAGGGTAAATTTAGCTTGAAGGTAGCGTTACCGCTAGAAAACAAATCCAACTACGTCTGACCCCAACTGTAGGCTATATAGACTGCATGCAGATTACAGTTTTATTGCTCCCCTTTTAACATTACCGTTTTATTTTATATTGCGCTACGTTTGCGCCATGCTACAAGCAAGCAGCAGGTTGTTTCTCGGCAGTTAACTATCTGAACTAAATAAACACGCAATAGGATTGTCAGCCTTTATGACAATGTTATGCAGAACCATTTACCAATTAATATTATGTAGGCATAGGCTATGTTTTAGTTTCAGCACTAATGTCTGAGGTTATGATATGCTATGATAGACAGCGATATGCCGGCGGCGACCTTTACCGGGAAATTAATGTAGGCTATTACGTTTGTATAGTAAACATTCCAAGTTCACCTAAAACCCCGGTGTTAAAACTTGGTAATGGAAATGCAACACTGGGGCTAAGCACAGGTTTTTAAGACCGGGGTGAAGCCTGGGGGTGGCCCGGGGGAGTAGTGGAAATGCGACATTAGTATCTGTTGTTATGGTTAGTTTGCTAGCCTACCAACACTTTAGTGACCAAGTGTGCAGCAACCTTTTTTTAGCTTCGCAATAACCTGGATATCCAAGTAGCATCAAGTAGGCAAACTGTTAAGGCCATAGAAATACCAGTATATACAAGTCTATAATTCTATGGTTATGGCAACCAAAAAACAATGAATTCTAGCGTGGTTACCTACCGGACTGATACAGCCCGAGGTTGGCGAAACAATCTGGGGTGAAATGACCAGAGCAAACAACCTCGGATTGAAGTTTAGTGGAACGTGGTTGTAGATAAACATCAACCACTCCCGTTGAATGCGAGGTTCTTGAGGAAGTGTAAGTTTGGGACAACCCCAGTACATCCTGGAACGTTACACGCCCGTGCTGACATTTTTTCGTATGTTCTCCAGTCAAACAACAGAGCTGGGGGCTGGACAAGAGATTGTTCGAAACAATTTTGATTGGACCAAAGATTCTAGAGCTAGAGCTCTTTGGATTGGACAATGTAATGGAGGAGGTGTAGCTTTGCGTTGTCTACGTACACCGAGCACTAGTTTCAGATTGCTTTTTTTCAGCCCGGCAAATTCTAGCCTGAAATTTACATATAGAAGGAGGCGGAAGATGGTGTTGGGAGTTTCGGTATGGTCCGTTGGATACCTTAAGCTACCTAAATTCAACATTAACAAGGTAAATGTGGTTTTGCATTCAATGGGCTCTTTAATACCCTCAATTATAGTCAATTCTACCCGTGTTCTGCTGTAAATGCATAAATACAAATTAATAGATTTTATTTTACTCCACTAAATGTATTTGTGAAAACAGATTCCATTTGTTAATTATGAGAAATTGCAACAGAGGACATCAGCTCATGGGCTGCTTGATTTTTGGACTAAACACACACATTGGGTAGTAGCTTAGTCTGCAGAATTAGTTGCTGAAGTATTATTCTGCCACATTAAAGCTTGGATTTAGGAAACACAATATGAACAGGGATTGCAGTTGTGAGGGCATGACCAGCAGAACTCTCAACATCATCTGTTCAATCACTCAACATCAACTTCCTCTGCATTACAGACCTCTGAAGTGTGTGTAAGTGTGTGTATGTGTGTATTTGTAAAAGTTATGCATGTTTGTAGGCTTTTACTTGTTGCTGAACAGAACTGCAGAGAGTTGCTCTGTTCTCAGAGGCATGCGGGGGGGGGGGGGGGTCAGCGGAACCATCTGGAAGCGTCTGCCTCCTGTGTTGCACGCACAA
>JAGFZM010000077.1:123957-151457 GCA_017657215.1 Limnothrissa miodon
TAGGCTTTTACTTGTTGCTGAACAGAACTGCAGAGAGTTGCTCTGTTGTCGGGGGGGGGGGGGGGGGGGGGGGGTTCAGCGGAACCATCTGGAAGCGTCTGCCTCCTGTGTTGCACGCACAATTAGGCACGCACCACCACGCCTCTGCCCTCCTGGCCCTCTCCTTCTCCCTGCTCTCCTCTCCTCCTGCTTAATTAAATTAGCCCACCATGTCTTTGTGTCTGCACCTTCCACCCAAACATTTACCCAAATAACCCAGCCTGTCTCACAAGAGCACACCATTAAAACAAAACACACCCCACAGTTTTTCACAGACGGCAATATGCCAGTACAGCATACATCAGTCCATATTTGAAAATGAAGAGAGGACTATGTATTGCATAGCTTCTAGATACACTCTGAAATCTGGATTCAATAATGGTTCACCCTCTGCACAGAGGTTTAGCATTGGGATCTGCTTGATTTCAGTTTCAGGTGCTGAATAGAACTCGGCTGTCATTCCTGGGTCGTTCTTGTTCATCTTGAATAGACTGTGCACACACGGCAGCTAAACATTACAGATTTTGTTTGTCTACACATGAAGCGGTCCATGTGTCTTTGCTCTGCGTAGCGTATATGTGTATGTAACTGCTGTCCAACCAGCTGATCACTTCTTTCCGTGATACTGTAGAACTTCAGAGCATCTGGCTGTGCTGTAAACATCAATGTATTACAAGCAGATTAGCTATCAAGGGCCACAAAGTGATTAACGGCCATGGCAGCCAATCTAAGCCTAGGATAAGCTCACCTTAGTGCAGTGGCACATAAAGCATAAAGCTGAATGGAGGGCAGACATAACTGTTTTATGCAAACAGAGAAAGAGAGGGCCTATCAAGAGTGAAGGGAAAAGCCAGAGGCTGTTCAAACTAGACCAAACACAAGGGGCCCAACATTGATTTCAGCCACCTTAAAGGCCCACTATGCAACATTTTTCATTTAATTAATCCGTTTCATACTGTTTAAGATGCTAAAATGAGTCATTACACGGCGAACGAACAGTGTAGAATGCGCCACCATGACCTATAGCGGTAGATACAGCACTTGCAATGTTCAGCAGCGCGGACCGCCTCCAATAGGATGCAGTGCAATACAATGCAATACAGCAGTCTTTAGAGGGAGCTTGTGAGAGAAAAAAACAGAACGTTGCTCTGTAAAGGTCTCCTTCCAAAATAAACTGTTTAATACTTGATTTTTTTACATTACCATAGTTCAGCCCAAGTTGCACTTGTATGCTCAACTTCAAAATGCTCTCCAACTCCTGTAGTCTGTATTCGCCTGTGATAAAAAAACTGCCGGGAAAAACGAGCGAATCGGAAAAGCCGTACAAGCCTACGTCACATTAAACATTAGCTATGCAGTTAGCCCGCCCTCAAGAAAACATTATTAGGCTGCCTGTAGACAGAGGGAGCGTCACAGTGCTGTTAGCCAGTCAGAGGCGATACGTTTGCATATCATTAATATTCATAAGAATCCTCTTGCGCTATCCCTGCTCTCGTTTTCACCTAACTAAAATAGCTTGAAACAAGACAACCACAGCATATTATTAACATTATTTTAGACAAGAGACCACCACATAATTAATGAAAATACGATGGAATGAGACCTTTAAAGGTTGTCTTCTCAGTTACACAATGTCTTACTTTAGCGAACTCGAGAATGCGATGAAGCTGTAGTTATTTAGCATTAGTGATTTCAGGACTGCCAACTTTAAAAAAAGGGGGGAGGGGGTCTTCCATTGTGTTGACGTTTGACGTTTTGATAAATGCATTTGATTTTGTCAACAGAACAGAAAGTCTGCATATGTCATATGCATATGCTGTTTGGTGTATATGACTGTGGCCTTCTTGGCGGCCTTAATAATTTTGGGTGAAGGCTCCCATTGCTAGTATGGCTCCAAGTCAGTTATCTTTGCCATTTAGGGGCATTTAGGGTGCCATTCTAGCAGTACTGCTACTCTAACTTATAGCTTACGTAACATAGTTGAGAGTGTACAACGTAAAATTAAGTTCTTAGCGACATTCCTGCAGGTCACCATACTTTTGACAATTTGCGACAAGGGCCCCTAGGTTACAGGTTGCCTAGATATCATTCGTCTTAGTTAATATCGCTGTTCAACTGTGGCGTGAGTGACGTGCGTCTGACGTTTATATACTGAAGGTGGATTTGCCTCACCCAATCAGCATCCGCTTTATTTAAATGTTTATTTTGATCCAATGGATATTAACTTTTTTCTTTCTTTTGACCAATTGGGGGCCCCCTGGGAGGCGGGGGTCCCTAGGCTGAAGCCATATAAAGCCTGTGCATTGTTCCGGCCGTGATTGCACGTTCTTTTACAATACACACCGTTCTTTAATAGGCTACGTCTCGTTCAGAAGTCTTTAACATCTAAAGTTAGAGCAACAAGCTACTTGTTACCTGTGATGAGCTCAGCTCAGGTAGAGCTCTCGGCATCAGAACACATAGGCTAAAATCAATTAAGAAACCGTATTTTAAGTTTGGAAGTATGATTACGCAGCACACTGGCCTGTGTATGTGCCTGCTTGAGAGGTCTTCGACACGCTTGTACCTGAGAATTTTTAATAGGCACGGGCTCATCTACCTTGTCAAACTTGCGCATCTAATCCTGCCTATGATATGCTTCAGCTCGCAAGTGCAGTGTAAGCTAAGGTGCGCCACCTACGTTAGGGGCACACTCTGCAGGCTATAAGAAACACTTCTGCCTATTCGGCCTTGTGGAATTGATCGATCGCAGGTTGTGTTTGAGCTGATGCAAAGATAAGATAGATTAAATGAATTTTCAGCGTGTGACATCGGAAGTATGGCATGTGAGCGTGTGAAGACAGTCAAAAGAGTGTGTCTCAAACTCAATGCTTGTGCGTTGGCAGCCCTGTGATTTTAAGGCTACATAGCTGTTAACTTTTATTATTTGAGGGCTTTTATAGTTATTCAAGCATGTAGGCCATTTATATTTTGTTTTTCAGCCCTTGTTGATAGGACAGACTTGAGTAGTAATGAGTAGGCGAGGGGTTGGGGATCTGTGTAGAGAAATGACCATACATGTGTCCTGATGAGCAGTGGACTCATATGTGATTTGGGATGCTGCTGCTCTCACTATAGTCTTCCCCCTGCACACCACTATTAGCTTTCTTTGGTCTGTTGCCATTAGCTGTCGTTGTGTGTAGCTTTAGCAGGGATCTGTTAACTTTAGCAGTGTGTCTTAGATGTAGCAGGGGAGGAATGGATTAGCTGTAGTCTCACTGTGAGTTGATGATCTGAATGAAGCAAGAGCCTGGAGCAACATGCTAGGAGATCAGTCATCTCCGATGTGTGTGTTCGTGTGTGTGTGTGTGTTTGTGTGGGGAGCCTGTGCCTGGCGCACAATGAGGATGGCGTTAACGATGTTTGTCGTCAGACTCTGCGCAGCCTGTTTGTTTATGCGAGGCCAGCTCTGCCCGTCTCCTGCAAATAATTACCCTCCCTAATTATAGGCCTGCAGCCACGGCAACCTGCAGTCACGGCAACCGCCTTGATTCCCATCGGCTGAACTGCTGGTTAGCAGGTGCATGGAGAACATGCCCTGGGACTTTTTCCTTTCTCTGCACCCTCTCACTTGAGGTTCCTTACATATTTGTATTTGACTATGTTTCTACTTCCTTCTCCTCTGAGACAAAGAAATATAAAAACACTGACATAGTCTGAACTGCGTTTGAGAGCAGAGTACCCTATCATTAGTCTGGGCCTGTCCATACTTCCTGTGACGCTACATTCAATTTCGCGAGCAAGTCAGTCTGGCCAGGCTGCCGTTTTGGAGGAATTGTTTTTCCAAATCTGTGGGCACCAATGAGAAACGAGCTTACGCATACGTCATCGTAACGAGTGGTCTGATTGGTTATAGATTTGTCAAGTAGTATACAGAGGCATCTGATGGATGCAGGTTAAGACCGCCTCCCAGAAGACGTTTAGTAATGTAGGATTGCCAGACTAAGCTCCCACGAGCTTTGTCGCGCAAGCCAGGCTACCCCATCATTACTTTATTTTATAAAACCAATGCAAAGGTAGGTGAACTTAATTTTGAGAAAAAAAGTGTGAACTTTAAAAATGTCTGACCTTGTCAAGGTGGTACATTGTAAAAAAGTCCAGTTGCATTCTGTGTATCACTGACTCCCATGACCTGAAAGAATAGGAATCTTCTCATATATCTGAATTACATTTAATTGTATTTGTGTATTTATGGGGATTTATCAAGATTACTACAATAATAGGATCATTTATGTATGAGGATTTACTGATAATTTACTGAACTGACTACTTACTTTCTGTTGTCAAGAATACTGTGCAGAATCTGAACAGATTTCCTTATAGCAGCCTTCTATTGCTTGGCTATCTAAAGTTCAAAGTGCAGGGTATCAGATGGAAGCTGGAAAGTTTGTCTTCGGGGGAAAAGAAGACAAGCTTTTTTTAAAAGAAAATGCAAAAAAAAAAAAAAAAATCTCTTGCCTCATCCTCAACTACTCAGTCAGCTATGGGGCAAAAACAGGACCGAGCCACCAGATGCCAGTAACCAGCCGGGCACAACAAAAGCACTAATGGGCAATGCATGGTGTCTCTGTGTGTGTGTATGTGTGTGGTGGCATGTTTGTATGTGGTGTGTCTCTGTGCACAAGATAACATTATCTGTGGACTGTGTGTCATTTTTGATGTTTGTGTATGTGTGTGTGTATGTTAGTAGGAAAGAGTGTAGGAAAATTTCTGTGCGTGTGCACGCATGCGTGTGTTTGTCTAGCAGTAGTAGTACGGTGGATGTGCACTTTTTTGTGTTTGTCAAGTCAAACTTTTACCCCCCACGGTCTCTCCCAGCCTGTCTCTGGAGCGGGCGCTGGGGTGTCAGCCCGCTCTGTGCCACTTCATTTGCCGAGCTGCACTGCTGTGCGCGCAGACAGACAGATCAATCACCACAGCACTGATGGATTCCTGTGTGCAACGCCACCGCCGCTGACATCCTCTCGCCCGAGACGCGCTGCCTCGTAGCACTCTCCCTCCGACAAAAGGGTATGCAAAGAGTGTAAATGGGTGAACGGTTGATTAATTCTTGCCGGAGCCACTGACAACAGCAGGAAATGTATTTGTGCGTGTCTGCGTTGTCAACACTGTGTTTGTATGGTACGTATGTTCAGGGACAAGTGTGGTGAGCTTGAGATTATGAGTGCGTGTTTGAGTTATGGTGCAGAAGTTCGGACCTCAGGCAATTCCGTTTCATGACAGCGAGGAGCAACTTGAGCACCATTGACAAACTACTACCTGCGGAGGGAAGAATAACATGGAGGTAAATCAGTAGCAAAAGTCCCGAGCAATAAATTGTGTGCTTGTACACAAAAGCCACAAATGTGTATCATACAATTTGAAATGGCAAAAAGTTTTTATTTTCTGCCTTTTACATACAACATAAAAGTTCACAAAATTCTTCACAAAACCGGTGCTACACCTTACAAATTAAATGTTGCAAAACATGTATTTCCACGCCTTGTGAATGGAGAGCCAAATATATCACAAATATACAATTATTACAGGCACACAAAATCTGTTCTGTAAATCACAAGTTAAAAGAGTGAAATGTTTACCATTTTTTTAATTAATGTTAGAATTAATCCTAATAAATTAATCAGATCTTGCACATCTATTTTATCTATATTATTTGTATTATACAGTGTGTTATTTATTAAGTGTTTACTTATTTATGGCCTTGGAAATTTTATTATTATATTATTTTATTATTTTTCCTACACAAATGATTGATGGGATGTTATATGGGGAACTAATTCAGCAGTCTCTGATGTGTCTGCGTGCTTGTGAGACATAGTAGACAAGAGACATGGAGAATATTTTATGCTCACTAAAAACAAACCAATGAACTGATAACTTGAATAGGAAAAATTGTTGATTTTGCATGGTGTAAAATAGATTACTGTTGGGCGATAGGCTATGGCTTGCTTGAAAGCTGTTGTCTCAGGACAGTCTTTATGTACATTTATTGGATTGGCCAAAATACACAAATTATTTTGCACCATATATTTTGGCCAGGTTGGGAGAAAAGCTTGCGGCAGATTTGAGTCATTTTTATGACACTTATTTGAGAAAAAATATACATTTTACTTTTTGTCCAAAAAGTTTAAAGGCGCTCTAAGCGATGCTGTTTCACGTCACTTCTTGTTGACGTTCGAAGTATTGTCAAACAAAACGGAGGATAGCTCACTCCTCCCCCTCCCTCCCATGCCTCCTGAAAGACTCATGAACGTGCATTTCCTTCTTGTCGTTTATTGGCTGGAACACTGTTATGTTTCGTTTTCATTTGTTATGCTAGGTTTGCCCACTGTGTTTTTGTTGCCGTTTGTGGAGCCTGGGCTGTCTACAGAGACCGCGTTTTTTTACAGTGTGTTCAGGGGACAGGCAGCTAGCAGATTGTGAGGAGATGTTTGCTGTATGTAACAACACGTTTAGTCAATGAGTGAGATGGGGGTTGAATTGGTCATTATGATCACGGGGTCCAGATAGTGATAGAGTTGCAATCATGTTGATGAGCAGATAAACTTCCTAGGATGGGATCTCAAAGTAAAATGGTATGTAGACGATAGATAATTGTGTATCCCAACCTCTGTTCAAAGTTGGTTGTTCTGACTGGGTATAGATGGCCTCCTGTGTTCTCCAAGATGTGTACGTGCCAGTGTTTTTAAAAGAGTATCCTTTCTCCTATAAAGGTCATCATTTATATACTGCTCAATGATGACCTGATGAGTTGGGTCTCTTGTCTGGGCATTCCACACTGTATTATATTATATTATTGAAAACATTGTTGAGGTTAAGGAGGTTTTGTCCATGGGGTGAATCAGCGTCTGTCAGTGTGTGTTTTCTGGCTGGTCAATAGCTTGTGTTTAGATATATGCTGTAAACTCAAACTTAAAAACTAATTTGATCCCCGACAGCATTGCTGAGTGCACCTTTAATAAATAAATAAATGCGGCAAGCACAAGGCAACTGGTGTCTATATAGCTAAATATATCTGATGATATCTTGCCAAAATGAAATCATGGAATATGTTCTTGCTTAAAAGGAGAAGTGATATTGAAAACAATTCCCATTGATTCTTGTCTACCCTACTAGAATAATGGAAGGACTGTACATGTCAACATTTAAATTGTATAATTCCAGTATCTCCAAGGTTTTATTTGAGTTGTACTGCAGCAAAAACATGAAGTGCACAGTGTACAACATACCCTTTTAAAAATATTTCACTGTTTTTATAAAATTGCATCAAAATTCCTTTAGTGGTCACACATTCTGAAACACAGGGGAAACTCACAGTGCAATATTGTTCTAAGAGGTATGTCTGGTTACATAGTTCACCAACACTAACGATCTGGAGTACGGTATTTTAAACAGGAAAAGATCTGGAGCACTATACATTCCAACAAGCAGACAGGCTGTTTTTGTGTATTTTTGTGTCAAAGTGTCTGATTAAACGTGACTGTGTGTGTATGTGTGTGTAGGAGTGATAAGTGTTTGTGAAAACATGTGTATGTGTGTGTTCATGATGCTGTGTGCGAGAGAGACAGTTTAACAGCATGTTGTGGGTAAGAGAGAGTCTGGGGAAAGCATGTCCTCTCATCAGGGTAGCAGTGGTGAAAAACGAGAGTGTCACGGCGGTGTCAGGGCTCCAGAATCAGATTAATGTGTGTTTGTGAGTGTGAGTAACCAACTGTGTGTGTCTATGTGTGTGTGTGTATGTTTATGCATTTGCTATTGCATTGTTTCTATCTGTGACATTTGTGTGTTTGCGTGTGTGTGTATGGATACGTTCATCTGTGGTGAGGAAGAGCTGATTGGGCAGATGGTTAATATTGACTCAATTCGTGTTGAAGGGGGTCTTCTGAACGACAAGATTAATTTATCACGTCACACTCGTCACTTGAACATATCCACACAAAACTTGATCAGCCCTAAATAGTGGAACCTGTCCCCACAGGATACAGAACTGAATCAAATCTTTACTGGCAATCCAAACTGCCAGTGAAAAGCCAACTGTCAATGCTACCCAATCAGTACTGCATTGCTAACTACTGCAAAAAGTGTTTAAGATTTTGAGGAAAGCTCTGCTGTTTTCCACAAATGATATGATTATAAGGGTAATATGGAATATCTCTGTATATCAACATTGGTGAGTTGGAGACTCTGTAAACACAAGTAAAGCAAACACTTAGACAGATAGACAGAGAAACTCACTCATTACTTCAAGGCTGTGTTTGAAGTTTTAATGATGTAAGCCACACATAAACAACTTTCTCAAACAATGTGGCTCCACACACACACACACACACACACTTGCTCTGTCTGCAGTTCATCACTCAAAAGCAAAAAAAAAGACAGACATGTGCGAGTGTGTGTGTGTCCCCAGACAAACAAACCCATTCATTAATGCAAGCACATCCTCATCCATCTCCCTGCCTGTCATCACATTACCATACACTAAGAGAGCGGATGTCTGCAGAGCAAACACCTCATTTAGGGCACATTAATCAGAGCATCACTCTAACCCCTCTCTGTGCTTCTCCACACTAGGAGGCCTGGAGCAAACACACACACACACACACACACACACACACACACACACAAACCAAACTGGTATGCCTTCACACACTCTTAGTTCTCTCTCCCTCTCTTTCTATCAAACATACGAACACACACACAAACACATACGTGAGTAAGCAAGCATACACACACCCACACGCTAAAACGTAAACTTACATTTTGATCTTACATTTACACGTGTACACACACATATGCACACAGTTAATCATGTTGACACACCGTTATGACTACATATTGCAATAAATTCTCTGTCAGTACCTCGCTTATACACAGTTGCACTTAGTAACAAGTGCACGTGATACACTATCCATCTCTTCAATCAGGCTTCATCACATGAATGATGACATGATCAATGATAATAATGTGTCCATGAAATGCTGTGGGACAATAGACACAGCAATAAAGAGTTAGATTTGACAGAAAATTACCATTTAAGTGACATAGGCTAGCATACAGAATTTATGAAGAAAGGATTTTGAAGTGAACAATACACCCTCTAGTGGTAGGTACATTTACTTCGATTTTGAATCTCTGCCAGGGCTACTGTACCACTCTAGTCAGTGCTGCTCATGTGTGCCCAGGTGACCCAAATAAAATCATGGTGGGCATCACAGTACCCCTTTCTTATGGATTCAAATGCTTCTGCTCAAATTGGGGTTATTTTTTTTCTTTCTAATTCCATGTAACAATGTAACATGCAACAAGTTGTACCAAATATTTGTATCAGACTAATTGTCTTAATTCGTAGCCTAAAGAGACAACCCACTGACAGCAAATGGCACATGGCGTGGGGAATATTTTTGGAACGTGTAGTTTAACAATAAAATCCACTAATTTTCATAAGTTATAGCCTACAGAAAAGTGTATCGCAATCCCTTACACTCGGGAATATTGCTTATTGGGCTAAATGGTGAACACGTCAACTCTCCCTTCAACACCTTTTTTAGGTCCATGGGCTTAGGTTAAAGACAGATTGTTTGCTGCATCATATAGGCCTACGAATTTGTTTATCGAATTGATTTGCTTGTTTTGCAGGTAGCCCGTTTTGTAGTAGCCTCATTTCTCGTGTATTGAGTATCAAATTATAGCCAATTGTGACAAAATAGATAACTCCAAGCCCTTGAGGCTGCCTAGCTGAGTCTTTGGCTTAACTTACCTTATTTTACGTTATCAAGTTCTTAGCACAGGTGATCTGCATTGAACCAGAAGATTAATTAAAATTAGAAGGGGAAACAATATTTTTATTATGTTGTCCATTGAGGACGTCTCTGCTCATATGACATGACAATCTTTTAACATACCGGTGGAGTCAATAAACTTACTTGAAATAAAGAACTCCACTACACCTAGCAGCAGAGAACGGGCTCTGTTAGCAGATACGCTTCTCTGCTTTTATTTCGCAGTTTCACATCGGAATTCCAAATCATAAACTTCCGCCACATACATCAGTAAAGGTTCGTAACAGCCTCGCTTGAAAATTATCCCTTTTTGAAAAATATTGCTAAATAGTTTGTCTTGTTTGAGCATTCAGATATTTGAAGTAGCCTGACTATATATTTTTTTTTATACAGATACAAGTAGGGAGGGGATATTCCATTAGCCAGACCTTTATTTTGAATCTGGTCACAATTGCGCTGGTAACGAGCTGCTGCTGCTAAGGTCGTGTAACGAGAGTTGGATGGTGGAGCGATCACGGTAAACCAAGGAAGGAATTATTATTAAACAATACGGATACGGTAGTACTGTATTTTGTTTCTCCTTCAAACTTTACTGTACAGTGAATGTGAAGAGGTCATGGCAGATGGATTCAGATGGACGTTTAAGTAATAACCTAGATGGGGATATGTTTTGGGAAGAAGTGAGCCGAGTCAGGAAACTATCAGATAGAGGAAGTAGTGAAGAGGAGTCAGCTTCTAACGCTAACTTTAAAAAATCCAGGGTTGACAATAACGAAGCTAAGGAAGCAAGTGATGAAGTCTGGAAAGTTATGGTGGTATTCGAACTAAAAGGAGGGCCAGAGCTACACCCTATCCACATCACTAAGGCAATTACGAGAGAAATAGGAAAGATAAATCATGCGAGATTCATGGGAAACGGTAGGCTCTTGATTTTTGCTAACACAGAAGAACAGCGTTGTAACATAATGAGAAAAACAACACTCAATAAACTAAAGATAACCACACACATTCCAGGGGCATCAACCAGAGTTAGAGGGGTAATAACAGGAATTCCTGGATCAGTTACTGTGGAAGAGATTAAAGAGAGCTTATCAGAGTATGCAGTAACAGATGTCAAACGACTAACTAAAGGTAAAGAAAAAATGGAGAGTATGTCAATTTTATTAAGCTTCAGCAAAGACTTACCTTCTAGGGTCAAGATGGGCTATGTCCTACATTGTTTGAGAGTACATCCCTCCTCCATTGAGATGTTTTAAATGTCAAAGATTTGGTCATGTAGCAGGGCAATGTAGAGGTAAATTAAGATGTGCCAAATGTGGTGGTGAGCATGAATATGGTAACTGTGATAAAGATATGTTAAAATGTTGTAATTGTGGGGGACCACATAGTGCTGCTTATGGTGGCTGTGAGAAACAAAAGGAGGCTAAGGAAGTTCAGAGGTACAGGGTTACTAACAAGGTTTCTTACGCAGAAGCCATTAAGAAAGTAAAGAACGATAGAGTTGTTAATGTCTTCACTTCATCTGAGCAATACACATTGAGCCAATATGACAACAATGAAGGAGCCAATAATCAGGTTCAATCAGAAAGAAACTATCAATATGTTAATAGACCAGATTCTAACTTGACTGCACATAATTGTAAATGCAAAACAAAAATCACAGAGGGAACATTACTAGTGGAGAAAAAGGAATTCATAGCATTTATTTGCACAGTGATGAACAGAACATTACAGTTTTCCAAGAAAAGTGATCGGATTAAATCAATTGTAGATATTGCCAAGGATTTTTTGGGGTCTACTATCAAAGCAGATGAAGTTCATGAAATGCTTAATTGTAAATATGGACAGACTCAAAGTAATCATGGTAGCTCATGGTGTTTTTTATTCTTCAATGGAACGCAAGAAGTTTAATAGCTAATGGACAAGAGTTTAAAAACTATATTCAAAATTTGACAGATAAGCCAGATATTATATGTATTCAAGAGACCTGGATGAAGCCACATTTAGATTTTATCATTAAAGGTTATAATGGCTTTAGATACGATAGATGCAATGATAGAGGTGGTGGGTGTATGACTTTCATTAAAGAGGGGATTCCTTTCAGATATATTGACATAGCTAATGAACATGAATGTATTGTAACTGAAATTTTTAATAGAAAGGAAATATATTCTATCATTAACTATTATAACCCATGTAAAACCTTAACAGCTGATCAGTTAAACAGTATTACTAAGAAGAATAATATGGAAATTTGGTGTGGAGCTTTCAATGCCCACAACAGCCTATGGGGTAGTAAAAACACAGATGTGAATGGTATAGCTGTTGAGGAAATGATCAATGACAGAATGTTAGTATGTTTAAACAATGGATCTGTTACTAGAATTAATGTATCAAAGAATGAGACTTCTTGCATAGATTTAACTCTAGTTGACATGAGATTAGTCTACAGATGTAAATGGGACAGTGACCAAATGACGACTGTTGGAAGTGACCACTTCCCAATTTGGTGCAAAATGGATATAAAATTTAAAATCGAACCAAATTATATTCATCATAAATGGGTCTTCAGAAAAGCTAATTGGGACAACTTTAAGGAAATTTCTGGAAACATGATATTACAAGCAACAGAATCTGGTCTAAATGTGGATGAAATGAATAGTAGAATAAGTTCTGTCATCTATTTTGCAGCAAGTCAAAGTATTCCAATTAGTGTGGGAAAAAAGCGTCAAAGGAATATTCCATGGTGGAATGATAAGTGCTCTAATGTTGTTAAGGACAGAAATAAAGCTTTTAAGAAATTGCGCAAATCTCTAACATCTGATAATCTAATAGATTATCAAAGGAAGCGAGCCCTAGCCAGGAAATATATTAAAGAGGCAAAAAGGAAATCCTGGAGAGAATTCTGTTCAACAATAGGTAGAGAAACTTCACTAAATCAAATATGGATGATGATTAAAAAAATGACTGGCAGATATAAACCTCCACTGATCCCTGTGTTGACTGAAGGAGATAGGCAGTATGTTGCGGAAATTGATAAAGCCAATATTCTGGGTAAAGCTTTTGCAGATATTCATAAAGGTAACCATTTGGAGGAATGCTTTAAGATAAGGAAAGAAGAAATTTTAAAGATAAACGAGGACAACTTAGTTATTAGGGAATTAGACTCTATGTATTCCATGGATACTGAATTCAGTATGGCTGAACTAAAAATGGCACTAAATAACACTGCACACTCTGCCCCAGGAAGTGATTATCTTTGTTATGTTATGTTTAGACAACTGCCTGATGAAGTTTTACAATTGCTCCTTGAATTGTTTAACAAGGTATGGAAAGAGGGCAAAATACCAATCACATGGAAGAAGTCAACAATCCTCCCATTTGGTAAACCTGGTAAAGACCTAAGTAACCCTGGAAATTATAGACCAATTGCTCTTACTTCACATCTTGGAAAACTAATGGAAAAGATGGTTGTATCAAGATTAAATTATCATCTTGCATACAATTGCTTAATTTACAATTACCAAACTGGCTTCAGGAAACAAAAGTGTACTATGGATGCCTTAATTAAACTTTCCAATGAAATTGAAAAAACTTCAAGTATGAAAGAAGCTATGGTAGCAGTATTTTTAGATATTGAGAAAGCCTATGATACATTGTGGAGAGAAGGACTTTTAATCAAGTTAAAAAAAATGGGTATTCAAGGTAGAATGTATAATTACATTTTGGACTTTCTTTCTCAGCGTACCTTAAGGGTTAAAGTGGGTGAAGCCTTGTCAGATGAGTATATAGTTGAAAGTGGTATTCCCCAAGGGAGTGTCAGTCCAATACTATTTAACATTATGATAAATGACAGTTTTGAGGAGTTGGGTGAAAGGAATTATGGTTTACTCTATGCAGATGATGCTGTTATTTGGAGAAGAGATCGTAATATTTCACATATCACGGACAAAGTTCAGCGGGACATTCAAATTATAGAGCAATGGGGATTGGACTGGGGTTTTAAGTTTTCTGTTAAAAAATCACAAGTCATGTACTTCACAAGAAAGAAGGTTCCAGTGTCTCATAAAGTTTTACTCTACAATATCCCAATTGAAAGAGGAGAGAAATTTAAATATCTAGGAGTTTGGTTGGATGCTAAACTTACTTGGAAATCTCACATTGAGCATATAGAAACTAAATGCAAAAAGGTTCTAAACTTAATGAGGTTGATTTGTGGCCTTCAATGGGGAGTGACAGACATTCTTTGCTGAATATTTACAAAGCTTTAATAAGATCAACTATTGACTATGGTTGTGTAGCCTATAGCTCAGCTTGTAAAACATCACTTTTAAAACTGGAAAGAATACAACTCAAGGCCTTAAGGTTAGCTTTAGGGGCTATAAAAACTACCCCCAAAAATGCCATACTGGTGGAGTCAGAGGATTCCCCACTTGACCTAAGAATTAATAAACTTTCCCTTACATATTGGATCAGATTGAAAAGTAGTGTTAACAATCCAGCTGCATCAGTGATCAAAGATTGTTGGGAGTATAGTAAAATATCTAATGGGTTTGGGTGGAAGATTAACAACATTGACACCCAATATAGTTTAAATGAACTTAAGCACAGTCCTGCACTAGCCATGAGTAGCGTTCCCCCATGGATCCTCCCTAATCCTGATGTTAATATAGATCTGCTAGAAGAAAAGAAGCACCATACAAATCAGCAAAGTTTTGCAATCTTCTGCAAAAACTTTGTGAATTCATCATTCTATGGACACTTACAGATATACACAGATGGATCCAAAGACATAAATGGTCAATGTAGCATTGGTATATTCATTCCAGAATTTAATCGAACATATGGATACAGACTGACTAACTGCTTATCAATTTATTCAGTTGAAATCACCGGAATAATCTCTGCATTGAGATGGATTGAGGAAGTCAAACCCATAAGGTCAGTCATATGCTCTGATTCATTATCTGTTTTACAGAGTTTCATATCAGGAAAATCCATAAGGGAAGATTTAGTTATTGAAATGAAACACCTATTAGCCAATTTAAGAAACCTGGGAATCTCTGTTCAGTTTTGTTGGGTGCCTGCACATATGGGAATCAAGGGCAATGAAGTGGCAGATAAAACAGCTAAAAAAGCACTAGATAACAGACAGATTGATATACATATTCCATTGGGTAAGGGGGAAGCAAAGTCTCTTATTAAAATTGAAACCATGAATAGATGGCAAAAACAAAATTTTTTTTTTGTTTTTTTTGTTTTGTTTCTCTTTCCATTATTACTAGTTATTTTTAAGAATCTAGTCTGTCCAGTCCCTTCACACACTCCTGTACAGTAGGTGGCGGTATACACATATATGTATATATATGATTGTAATCCGCCAAATTAAAGAAGAAGAAGAAGGTCGTGTAACATAGGGCAGTTTGAGTCATCATTAACTAACACCTACGCACATTACCGGGAAGCGTTGTCCGTAGTCGTTCAAAGACACCAAACGATCAACGTGCGTATGTTAGCCAGGTAGTTGAATACATCATCGTTATCGTCAGTTGAGCTATCTCGAAGTGCCAGACTTGACAGTCGGCAACTATTAGCTGATTAGCACAAAGCTGTCTGAGGAAATCATAAAATCGGTTTGTAATTGTATGTAGACGAACACATTTTTACTTAAGTTCGGATAATTGGGTTAATCTTTGTGGCTGACTGATCAAAACACTTATCGTAGACTAAACACTGGATCCTGTCATTTTCTTCTCATTTGGTTTAAGGTGATTCGTTAACGCGACCTAGGACCCTTCAAAATGCGAAGTCTTCCTTATTTTTGCCGAGGAGAAGTGATCCATGGATTTGGGAGAGGGAGCAAAGAGCTCGGCATCCCCACAGGTAAGTTAACGTTAAGTGAACTGGGAACCCTAAATAAGAAGTTAACATCATGCGTACCTTCTCGAATGTTGGACTTATGTGATTCGACTTAGTCTAACGTTATTCGATCCAATCGGTCTGCTTTCAAGGTGTGCTTGAATATGAGTTTAGTTGGCTTGATGCTGTTAGCGCTGGTAACGTAAGATCCTCATTCTAATGCTAACGCTAAGCTAACGTTATAATGTATCTTAGTTTATGTCTGAGTTTCATTTGTCAACTTGTTAGTGATCTGCTCTTGTCAGGTTATGTCAAGCGTAATGGCCACTGGATCACGATGTATTATGTGAGACGGTTAAATAGAAAGACTTTGGTATCATTGCTTAGGTTCGGTCATCTGTTGAAACAGGTGAAAATGAGATCTAACCTTCACTCCAAGAGCAAGATAACCTTTCTCATCCACATTGCAGAGTCCATCAGCAATTGTGCTATCGGATTCTGATCAAGCCGTCTGGTGCAACTTGGCTGTTGCCACAGGCGGCTGGCTGTTTCCGTTTACTTTTCTGTTGCTAAAGTCGTAGCCTATGATGTGATATGCTGAGGCCATTATGTTGAGTGAGTGTTTAGTGATCTCTGGTTTACATTGTGATGTTACGGTTGATGATTCGTTTAAATGTATATATTTGGTTTTGTGTGTTTCAGCAAATTTCCCAACCAGCGTGGTGGAGCATCTTCCTGCAGACATCAGCACAGGCATTTACTATGGTTGGGCCAGTGTAGACAACGGCCCTGTTCACAAGATGGTGATGAGCATAGGCTGGAACCCATACTACAAAAACACAATGAAATCTATGGTGAGACAGTGAGTGACATGGTTACATATGCATTACCAGACAAAGGTTTAAACACACCGGCTTATTCAGTGTTTTTTGTAAGACATTTAAACTATGAAGGCAAATGTAATTATGTACCAAACACAAAATCACAAAAAATGATAAACCAGAATAGTTTTAGATTTCTAGATTCCAACTAGCTCTATTTTGCTTTACAGTTTGCACACTTATGTAATTTTCGCAATCAACTTAATGAGAATAAGAATCAAGTTTTATTGGCCAAGTATACTTGTAGGAATTTGCCTTTGCTAGGTGTTATCTCTATGGACAAGCAACAAGGACATCCAAGTCTTGAAGGAGTTCCTAGATGGGCTGAGTACTTGTTGGCTGCTATGCCTTCACTTTGCAACCATCTCACTTGGGTTTAGTTTCATTAGACAATTAGAACAAGTCTTTTTCTTGGTCAGTTATTTCATAGCCTGGAGGTATGGGCTCATTGTCCTGTTGTTAGAAAAAAAACAAATGCTGGTCCCACTAAGCGCCCCAGCATGTAACTGCAAAATGCTGTGATATCCATATTGGTTAAGTTTGCCACCAATTTTGAATAAATCAGCTACCAGGTCACCAGCAAAGCACCCACAAATCATCACCCATCCTCAATGCTTCACATTGGGAGAAATCCATGTAGAAACCATCCACTCATCTTTTGTTCGCCTCACAATAGCATGGTGCACAGAACCAAAGAGTTCAAAATCCATTGCAAACTTAACCAGCTTGACTATCACAGCATTTTGCATGGGCATGCCATCTCATCTACCCTGCTTTTAGTGGGACCAGCATTTGTTTTCCAACAACAGGACAATGACCTCACGCCTCCAGGCTATGAAAGAAAGGGCTATTTGACCAAGAAAGAGTGCTGCGTCAGATGAACTGGTCTCCAGAATAACCATGACCTAAACTCAGTAGTGATGTTTGGAGATGAAATGGACCGCAGACTAAAGGCAAGCTGCCAACAAGTTCTCAACACCTCAGGTAACTCTTACAAGACGTCAGTTCTAGGCGGTTATCTCATTTACATAGGTACCACTAAAGCACTACAACAAAGAATGGCTACTCTAAATAATGTTAATTTCTAACCATTTTTGTAAAAATTTATGTTTTTTTTATAGTTTGGAAGTTATCTGTTGTAAATCAAAATGTCAGCCATTTCTGCAAGAAACACAACATTAGTGCAAAAAGAAAACTGATCTGATACGTTTTGCAGTACTTTGTTGTAATATTTTCTGAATTCACAAAAAAATTGAGTCAAATTTTTTTAATTGTTTTTTAATTGCATTTCTGCACAAGTGTCATTACTAAAGTAGTGATTACTGAATTTGATAGAAAATAAAAATGCAATAGTCACTCCTCAGAAGAACAGGTTTACTCATCATGAACCTCTTCTAAAATTTCCAGGAGACGCATGTGATCCACAAATTCAAAGAAGATTTCTATGGGCAGACCTTGAGTGTGGTGATGGTGGGCTATATTAGACCAGAGAGAGGCTTCGACTCGCTTGGTAAGGCTCAGTTGACTACAAAATGTTACGACACACTTACAAAGAAAGCCTGTAGGACAATGACTCAGCAGACCTTTCTAAACCAAACTAAACACGTCACTGGGCAAACCTCTGCTCAGCTGAGTTAAGATGTAGTGTTTTTCACTTTCATTACATCACTAAAAGTAAGCACTAAACACCAGATGAGGCAATGACACTGCTATTGTACAGTATGTGAAGGCTGAAATTCATGTAAGGGCAAGTCATAAGACCACTGCATGCATCTTGACCCTCGAGTCCCACACAAAGACTGTCCTTCTAAATCTCAGTGGTCAAGTTTAACAGACTTATAGATTTTAAGGCTAAATATGTGAAGGTTTGTCATAAAGTGCAGACCTACTAAGCTCACTTGGTCAATTTTTTTTCAGATATCAGCTTTTATGTAACTTTGCATAAGAGAATTACCCACTGTTCTTTGAGTTGGGTGGGGTGGGGGGGGGTGTCCCTGTGTTTGTTGTTTGTAGCACAGTGTTTGCTTTGTCTTAAGAGAACAGCATAAATCACCTTATTACAAGGATAAGATTCTAATCTAAGGCGTTAATGTTTGGCGTGGTGGTTCTAATACCCCGTATAAGGAGCAAAGGAATGAATGGAGCTGCGTAATTAACATTGAGGCTTGAGGGAAATGAGAGGAAGTAGTGACAGAAGTAGCCTGATGCACCAGAATCTCTCACTTCACTTTAGTACTATTGATTTTTATTTTGCCTACGAAATGATGTGAAACATGTTGCATATCACCATTGTTATTTGTTCACAGTTCTATTATTTCAAGATCAATTATTAAAAACACTTGCACTCAATCACAAATGGCGTTTAGTCCATCTGAAAGTGCAAACTGAAAGCAAAAAATAATTAATACATAGAGAAATAAAGCCAGAGCTATTTTTTTTAAACAATTTTCAATTATAAACATACTTTGTCAGTGTTTTCAGTTGTTTCATAAAACTGACTATGAATTTGCTGAGCCCGACATAACGAAGACTAAGTTGGTCAGTAACTACCATTGACTGTATATATACATAGGAGAAATTTCATTTCAAGGCATTTTAATAGCATTATTAAGCAAAATAGAAAATTAAAGGCATATGATAATGCATTTTAATAATTACTATTGTCTAATGATTATGAGCCCCATTGGTATCTTTAGACATTTATTTGGGGGAACTCCACCACCAGATTAATTTGGTTGAGGTGAGAAGTAAGATGCACTAAGGAATACATTCAGGCAACTACATTAATGTACATTAATGTACCACAAGATTTTGTTGGCTAGCAAGTAAAATAACATGCAAGGGAAAAAAGTAGCTGAAGAATACCATTGTACCATCTGTTCCCTGCCGTAAAACTTCCAATTATAGCTCAGGCTTTTATTTGTGCAAAAATGCCGCTGCTTATATTAGGCAAGTTTATTTATATAGCGCATTTCATACACAAAGTAGGCAGTTCAATGTGCTTTACTAAGATAAAAATAAAAACATAGTGGATAAAATAAAGTAAGAAAAGAAACTAATTAGATTAGGGACAGGTTCCTGTTAAGGGCAGGGCCTTGAATAATTATTGCGAAAAAGCTCCCTAAAAATAAAAAAAATGGGTCCTTTCAAATATTGTAAATACTCTCCCTCGTAATACTATTCATACCAAATCCCTTGGAGGGAACCAGGAGGTTCTAGTTTTCTCAGGGTGGAATGAGAGTAAACAGGCATCATTTAGTCAAAACAGCCTACACTTAAGCCCAATTTTTTTTTTGCTTGCATGCGATAAACGTTTTCTCAAGGTCTCAGGGCTTTACCTCGGTGGTTATTGTTCCACACTTGCATGCTCATAACTCTCCAGAGACACAGAACCTGCCCTTGACCTAGGGACACCTGACAAGGCATGGGAAACGTCAGAAACATTTCTGGCTATTTAAAAAAGCATGGCTTGCGATCATCACCAAATCCAGATGTAAAGGGTACAAATTCATCATTGTAGCATAGACTGCTGTCTGCTTTGCCTCATGCCAGTTGTGCTGAGTTTGTTACAAGGAGCAGCTCTCCATTCATTCAGATCGGTTGACCTAGATCGGTGGATCACGCAGAGTGGCTGAACCTAATATGAGAGCAGCCAGAAACTACATCAGACCAGACCAGGCTTCTAATGGAGCCCATCTATAAATGGACGGCATTAGTTACAACCTTCAAGAACTTTTCTTTGAAAATTTAAATTTTGTATTTTGTTTTGTATTTTTTTTTTTTCACAACTCGTATTGTGGCACACCCGCCCATATATAGGACGTTGTGTTTTTTTGATGGTTATGCTTGTGTCATTCAATGCCAGAAGGAGTAACTTCAAATCAAGCAAACTGACATGAAAGCCCAGGGTCTTGGCTTTCATTTGAAACCAATTTATGTTTCTAGGTAAAGGGGTTTTCAAGTTATAAACTTTTGAATGTCAGTAGGCCCTCTTGTTTACAAAAAGTCTTTATGGGAATTTACATAGGGGTCCCAATAAAAACGCATAAACATATTTTTCAAAAATGTATATTCAAAAATCATATTTTTGGTCTTTTGACTTCAATTTTTTTGTGTAACAGGTTCAGAGATGGAGTTAGGACTTAGATTTTTTTTATTTGGGGGTATCATATGGATGGTACCTTCATATCTTAGTTAGTTCATAGACATTTGAAATGAGCGGGAAAAAAAAACTTAGTTCTATATAACTCTGTGTCCATATGTCACAGAAACATACATATTCCTCTAGAAAAAACTTGAGGGTGTCACCTTTCCAATGGTATGAGGCACATCCCTGAGTCTAAAACTATGTAGGAACCGTCAAGCTTTCAATTTGGGTATGCCGTTGTTTTGAAAAAAAGGAAAAATAGGGGTGTGCCTTAAGAGGTTAATATACCGTAACCACAAGTTAACAAGGGCAGAGTAGATCCTTTCTTTGTACTGCTCTTTCCGTTTCAACACTGTGCAGATGAAGACTCATACGCCATTTTGTGTATTTGTGCAGATGCTTTGATCACAGCGATCCATAATGACATTGAAGAGGCCAAGCAAAAACTCGAGCTCCCTGAGCACAGCAAGCTCAAGGAGGACAACTTCTTCAAGGGCTCCTTCACCATGCCCCTAGACAAAACTGCCTCATCATCATCAACAATACCAACGGAATCAAACCACATCATGAATGGCCACTGATTTTGTGTGTGTGTGTGTGTGAGAGAGAGAGAGAGAGAGAGAGAGTGTGTGAGAGAGAAAGCCACAGCTCCTCAGTGTTGGTGTGTGTTTGTGTGGTGTGTGTGTGAGTGTGTGTGTGTGTGTGTGTCTGCAAGAGTGCGTACATGTATCTACAGGCCTCCCTTAGTCAGCCTTCTGGTTGTGAAAGAAGCGGTGGTAGGGTTTGCGGAGGTTATAGAGGGAGGTGTGCCATTATCTGAATGGCTTAGTGTCGGAGACTCCCAGGGGAAAGTCCATCAGCTCAGGGTCAGAAAGTAGAGGGCTTTATCTGTGAGAGACTGAGTGAGAGGGCGAATAAGAGAGAGGGGGGGAGGGGGGTTGCTGGTTTAATTCCTCTGGTTACTCTGCCAGTGGTAAAAGCCAGTTTGTAAATATTTAGATTGGAATCTATTGATTAATGTAAAAAATGTTGATTTGTATAGAAGAGTATCCTTATGATTGTTGAGCTGTGTGTGTGTGTGTGTCGGGAGAGAGACGAGTTAACCTTGTATTTGCCCAGAAGCACTAGTCCCAGGCCTCTCATGGCATTATGCACCTGTATCATAGATCTGAGAATGCTCAGACTGACGTACTGAACCCCCTAGTTGTTGTGAGAGATTGTCACAGTCTGTTCCTTTATTCAGCCATAATTAGTGATAGATCAGGAGGGCCTTGAGCAAGGCCAGCCTGTCTGAAGGCCTTTAATATCCATTCACTTTCCTGTTTTTCTGTTAGCTGTTGCTGAAGCCATCCTCTTTAGCACTGCTAGAATGTTTTAAACTCTCAACACACACACACTCTCACAGTACTGTAGTGCACAGATGAAAAACATTCAAGTCCATCTTCAGAAATGTGAAAAAAATCTATATTTCTGAGAGATCTTTATCAAGAAGCAACTTAATTTTTATTATGAAGTAAAAACAAAACAAGTTGAAACAATCAAATTAGAGTCTGCCTGATAATACAGTTTATAAAAATCATATAAATACATTTCTGTAAACTCATCGCAAATGGACTTGAGGATTTTGCATCTGAACACTTCACATGAAAAAAACTGTTTTCAAGTTACTGAGCTCAGGTGAAAATAAACTATTTGAAAGAACTGAATAAAAGGTTGTCTATTCGCTATGCTTCCCACTTTCAACTTCCATTAACTTGCCTCTATAATTGTTTTCATGTTTGTATGTACTGTAGTGAGTATAGAACAAGAAGGAATAGAACTCATTTACTCTCTGCCCTTTGGATTGCTGTGAGTCTGTCTCCAGGGACCAGCCTTACTCTGTGTGTTTGAGTGTGTGTGTGTGTACGTTCGAGAGTGTGTATATCCACATGCATGCTCAATTATCCTGCCTGCAACTGTATGGCACTGCCTGGTATCCTGTCGTAATTAAATCAATGGAATCTGACTTTTGGTCCCTGTCCTTCTGTTTCCCAAGCTCCATGTGCATCACGCCAAATAAACGTTCTATTGTATTCCTTTTGCGACAAAGACAGCACACCCAATTACTGGAACTATGGTCCCTACAAATATATTCTGATAAAGCCTAAAGCAAAAGCTATTCCCTTTTTCAATCATAAATCTGCACCCAAATGTAATTAATATAAGATGTTGTAGAGCTGCTTAACTAAAATTTCTCAAGCAGTCATTTTGCTCTAATCAAGTAATCAATTTGTTCAGTCACAAAGACATTTGTAAATGTTTATTTAAATCAACACTACCGCTTATTTGTAAAAGCACATACTAGCTTTTCTGTGTGCTGGGATCAGGCTGTGTCATTACTGTGTTTTGTTTGTCCTGCACCTTTCAACTGCAAGGAGGCTACAGATTGAAAGGCAACCCAACAACACCTGACTTTAAGTACTGCAAAAGATTCAACATGAAATTCAGTAAGGTAAAGTTATACAAGACCACTTTGTTTCATTTATGATGCCCATTATTTATGACATTTGGAAAGGACAGCTAGTTCCATTCACATCATACTGTGGTAAGAAGTGACTGGTGTCGCACACAAAGACTTCATCAGTGTGTTGTAAGGAGAGAGAAAGAGGAAGACAAAATATACAACAAAGTTTTAATTTAAAAGACCAAACATAATAGTAAACACATAAACATATATTGTGTTGACTAGGGGTAAGGATTGTACAATGGAAGAACAGCTCCCTCTGTAGCTGGAAAGCAGAATTCGCACCTTGACATTTGTGTGTATTCTGCACAACGATATTAGCATCATCGAGCTCTTAATTTTTCACATTTATTAAAATGATTTGTTATGTGGGATTTTTTTTACTTAAAATGGTTAGAAATAGGAGCAAAGGGTTTAAAATTAGGGTCAGGTCTGACACATCTTTAAATCTCAGCATTGGTGCTGCAGCACTCACAGTGTAAGTGTGTGTGTTTCATGTCTGTATGTTTGCATTAATGGCCGTCATGGTGTATCCTTCGTTGTCGTACTCCAGCTCTGGCTCGTCATCGTTTTCATCCAGAAGGCCATACTTGAACCTGCGGTACATGGTGCCATCTTGGCCCATGTACACAATGTCATCGTCCTCCTCCTCTTCCTCTTCCTCATTCTCATCACCACCACCACCATCCTCCTTCAGACCCTCGCGGAACATGGGCTCTGGGGGAAGAGATGCGGCCTGCGCGGGGACTTTTTCATAGCCTCGCAGGAACACCATTGGGGAGCGCGGCGCGGTGGAGCGCATCCACAGGATCAGGAAGAGCAGCAGTCCGACCCCCACCGCCATCAGCACCAACATGGTCACCAAGCCCCCGATTGCTCCGCTTGCCTCCTGCTCCGGAAGATCCACGAAACGAAAGTTGACACTCAGAACACAGCCATCTGAATGAATGAACACACACACACACAAAGGTCAGTATTAGTTACATGACTACATGAACAGTACAAGTCTGCATGTGTCATTTGTATGATTCATGCCATCTTTTCAATGTGGGGTTGTGTCCTTAAAACTAATATACTTGTATAAAGATTTAAAAATACTTTAAAAAACTGGGATGACCGGATTGAGGGGAAGCCATGGACAGGAAGCCTACCGTTTAACTCCTGACACTGGCAGCACTCCCAGGGGATGGGGGAGTTGTCCATGCGCTGGCCTTCCCCGCAGCAGCTGAGACAGCGGCCATCTGCAGCCAGGCGCTGGAGAGCAGGGCACTCTGTGCAGTTAGTGGGGCCGGCACCCATACATTCTGTACAGCTCTTGTGACACGGCTCACACTTTACTTCCGAGTCCACAGAGTCCGACTGAGGATAGAGGAGACAGGCGAGGGAGAACATGATCAGAGTCACACGAGGATGCAGGCAGACAGGGGCACCGAGACTCAGAGGCAAGGAATAGCTGTTTTATTTAGCTAACGTATAGCATGTCATACTGTACAGAAAAGGACACCAAATGTCACCAAATCTTCTGACAATAATAGTTTTTTTTTTCATGTTTTTTAAGGATTGAGAAAAAGCATACGCATGTTCTATATGCTAGAAGCAAAAAATAATTAAGGGAGTGTCAACAAATAGCAGCATAAATACGGATTTGGGGACGAACGGGGAAGAGGCAGGTTTGAGGGGCAAGCAGAGAGGGCAAGACAGCCTCAGAGAAGGTGAGGGGCATTACCACTGGGGAGGGGTAGAAGCCAGCCAGGCAGGGAGAGCTGCAGATCCCTGAGCCGGAGCCCATGAGGTGGAATCCATCAAAGCAGGAAATGCAGTACAGTGGGCCTGAGCCTGCAGACACAAAGCATTGGATTAGTCTAAATGTCCAAGAGGATTGAGTAACATAGGCAGGGTTGTGTGTATGTGTGGGTATATGTGTGTGTCTACGTTTGTAACATTTCTTGACAAGAGTGACACCTTAAGCCACCTTCATGCATAGCACCGGTGGTAGAGGATACACTAGCACTGGTGCCGTAGGTCCGTTCAGGTCCGAGACCTGCCTGACCCCATCGAGCAAGAACCCCAAATGGCACCTGGTGGCAGGTTGGTACCATTCATGGCAGCCTCTGCCACTGGTGTGTAATTTAAATGAGTGAATGTGAGGTATTGTAAAATGCTTTGAGTGCTCGTAGTAGAAAAGCTCTATTTAAAAAAGCAGTTCATTTACAAGATGTAAAGAACTACTGAGGAACCATTTGGTGAATTGAATTGGGATTAGAATTACTGACTGTATACTAGAGGTTCTCTCATGGAATTTTACCTTTACAGGTCTTGCAGGTGGGATGGCAGCGCTGACAGGTGTGCTCTCGTGTATAGGGGTAGTAGTGGTCAGGACAGGTGAGGAGGCACTGCGCGTCCAAGTGGAAGTAGCCATCTTTGCAGCTGGTGCAGTAGTTGCCTCTGCCCCAGCATGTGTCACAGGTGTGATCGCAGCGCCGGCATGTTCCGTTGATGCCATAGTAACTGAGCGCGAGGGGTAGAAGGAACTTGTAATTCCAATTACTTTGAATTTACACTTTAGTAACTAATGTATGTCTGTGTGTGTGTGTGTGAGAGAGAGAGAGAGAGAGAGAGAGAGAGAGAGTGTGTGTATGTGTTACCTATGTCCGCAGTTAGGCGTACACATTTGTCCAAGCTGGAAGAGATTCTCTCGGCAGCTCAGGCACTCTGTGCTGTGACGGCCGCTGCACGAGCGACAGGTGGAATGACACCGCTCACACTGGCGAGTATCATCATCACCATAGTAACCATCGGGGCACTGCGTCACACAGGTATGGTCTGTAGGAAAACCAAAATGACTGTGTGCAAAAGTGTGTGTGTGTGTGTGTGTGTGTGTGTGTGTGAGAGAGAGAGAGTCTATATATCAAAACTACATTGCTCAATATCAGCGAAGAGAAGCTATTTTTAGCCATTTTCTACCTGATTTTGGAATACTTGATTGTATATAATATTTGAATATATGAATATATGTGTGTGTGTATGTGTGTTTGCCTGCATGTGCATATATGAGCGTATTGTAGATGTTTCTCACTGAGGAGGTAGCTGTCGGGCCTGCAGGCGAGGCAGTGTGCAGCTGTGCCCCCAGAGCAGTGCTGGCAGGTGGGGTGGCAAGGCTGGCACTGGCCCTTGGCGTCCGGGTACAAATGGGACGGGCAAATGTTGACTACCGCACAGTGGCCCGTGGCATCCAGCTCCAGGCCTTCCTCGCAGCTCTTGCACGAGGTGGGCAGCGGGCCCGAGCACGTCAGACACGTTCTGTCGCAATCTGACAAACAAACACACATATGGGTACATGTGATTGTGACTGAGATGAGAGTGGGTTCATTGTGGTGAGATCCCTGAGGGATTTCTGTTTAGACAGTGGGGTGTGAATATTGTGTTTTGTTTGTCTGTAAAAGGTCTTATTTAATAATTGGATTCATATTTATGCCATCTGTTCTTCCGTGCCTAGACAAAGTATTTCTGCAGAAATCCTTTCCACGCACAGGCACATTGTGGAACATTGTGTTACAAGACAAAACAAGTTGATGTAGCTTGTGTAGCTATTTATAGTTTCCAGCGATATGACGTTTTACCACCTTGTAAAAGTTAAGACCTGGATTAAAATATGTGTCTGGATTAATGAGTCATGTTTACTTTAGATTGAGGTTTTACACAATCTGGATACGCACCCCTGCATTGGGCGTTTTGGTCATGGTAGGTGTGGCTTGGGCAAGTCTGCAAACACTTCCCGCGGTAGTGCACCGCCCGGCGACTGCTGCACTCCACACAGTCGTCTTCGTCAGGGCCGTCACAGGACGCGCAGCTGGGGTGGCACACCTCACAGGCCTGAGTCAACAAGTCTTCGTAAAAGCCGTTTGGACACTCCCCTAAGCAATCGCCCTTATGCAGGAAATAATACTGTTCACAGTCTGGGGGACAGACAGACAGACAGACAGACCAACCAGCAAAGCAAGAGAGACACAGACAGGAGGACAGAAAGATGGAGAGCGAGAGAGGGGTGAATAAGAAAAGGCAAAGAAAAGAATATTACAAATGGTACATGGCTTTCAACTTGCGTTTATAGGTGTGGGTATAGTGTAGTGTGTACATACAGTATGTGCTTAGTGTGTGTATGCTAAGAATAGTTTATGTAAACAGACACAATAAGTTTGTGTGTGTTCTCACCAGTGCAGTAGTCGTTTGCATGGCAGTCCGAGCAGCCGGCA
>JAGFZM010000077.1:154036-165705 GCA_017657215.1 Limnothrissa miodon
TTAGTACTGTACTTCTCTCTTTCACTATGTCAGTATCTTTATGTCACTATCCATATGGCATACATGTCCATCCATCGATGTTTTTGTCATGCTCTCATATCCCTCTCTCTCAACTCCCATTTCCCCCTCGGAGGGGCAGTGTTGGTGCAAGGCCTCACCGTCGCCACAGCTGAGCGGCAGACAGTCTCCGTCCTTGGGGTAGTAGCCGGGGCTGCAGTGCACACACTTGTCGGCGGATGTGCATACGCGGCAGTGCTCCGGGCACGCCTTGCACTCGCTGCGTGTCTGCCAGTGGTACGGGTAGTGGCCCTCGGGACATGAGTCACGGCACTGCCCCTCGAACAAATAGTGGGCCACCCCAGAGCTATCTGAAGGGGCCAAAGAGCAGGAGAGAGAGAGCGAGAGAGAAAGAGAGATGGAAGAGGAAGATAGAGGGGGAAAATGTACATGGATATGAGCCAGTGAAAGAGACAGGACACAAAGAATGAGAGAGAGAGAGAGAAAGAGAAAGAAGCAGAGAGGCTGATTAAAATGTCAAGACCAAGCCCTGATGTGCAATAAAGCAGTTCTCTGTGGCTACTGACTGCTCACCTGTATGGCAGCTGGTGCAGTTGGTGGGCCCATCGTCTGAGCACTCCTGGCATGTGTGGTGGCACAGGTGGCAATGCCCCCCCATTGCATACTTGCCCGCATCACAACGAATCACACACCGTCCTTTATCATACAGCCTGAGGAGAATAACACACACACACACACACACAAAGAAAAAAAATATTATAGAACCACACTGATCTGATATTACACACCTATTAATGTACCAAACAGTCAACCCCTTATAGACTCTTGGAGCATTCTAGTTCATTTTCTATTTGAATGAAGCCACCAGCGAACACACACACACACACACATACATACCGGAGAGGGGAACATCGCAAGCAGTCCTCACTTTCTGGTCCAGTGCATGTTTCACAGGTAATATCACAATGATGGCACAGATCATGTCTGCTGTAGTATTCTCCTGAGAAGTAGGCACAAACAAACACACACACAATTGTGAGCTACACTTGCCATGGCAAAACTAGATTAAGCAAGCATGCAGCACTGACGAGTGAACGCAATACCAAACGCATGGTGAGCAGTGAGAGGCATCAGCAGACACAGAGTTGTAATGGAAGTGAGTGACAATCAGAGGCTAGGTCTAGAGGAGTTAGGCGTTAGAAGGATGGTTGCCGAGGATGTATATTTATAAGGCGAGCGTCAAGCTTTGAGACACTAAGGTGAGCTTTAGGTTATATGGGTTAGTTGGCAGCAAAGCAACGTTTATCACTCACTCTCAGCCAGTCTCTTTTTCACACACACACACACACAAAGATAGCCTTTTATGAAAGAAGCAGTGTCAGGTCATGGCACAGCTGAAAATTAGTAGCTTTTCTCCATTGTTAGCATACAAATGTAAACACAAACCACTCTTTGATTGTGAAGGTGGAGTGAAAACCCTACTGAACAGCAGAGGGGCATTCACTGATGTGACGATTGGGAACCTAGAAAGAGATGAGGGCCTGCAGCAAGAAACACAACTACTTGATGTTTAAGATGCATGTCATTGTGGTTTACAGTACACAGTAGCCTTCCTGTAGTACAGCACAATGTTCAATCAAAGATCATAGGATAGACAGTTTGGTTATATTTTACCAAAACATGCATTTAGTCAGTTGTACAAGTGAACTACATTGGGTTATTGGAACAGACTTTGTTGATAAATGTTTTGACATGACTCAAAACACATTTATCTGTGTGGCTTTTTGTGATCATACCCTGATAAAAACAGGACACTAATATCTTACCTAAAATGATTGTCCTCTAAGTACCCTACAGCAATATATCAAAAACAAATAGATATTAGCTTTCTAAGATTATTTGTACTCAAGAGAAAGACTCTTTGATCATATCTTTTAACTAAAGAGCCAACAAGTTAACACTTTGTTAATATTATGGAGCTTACCCATTTTCATATTAACATTAGTTGTGTGTGTACTATTTGGCAACATTACTAATGTACGTACATACCATTAATAATCTATGAAGAAACTATAAGGTAATTACTCCTTTGCTATCTATTTTAGCACCTTATAAAGCCACCCCCATTGATGTAATCCCATTGACACAACCATTCCTTGATTCTCCTCAACACCATCATCTTAATAAAGCGCACCTTGCTAAATCAGACTTGATCCCTGGTCAACTTTTCTGTCACTTCAGTGCGGTTTCGTTGTCTTCCTCATCCGTTACATTTTTCCTCACCACGGCAGGAGCAGTGTTTTCATCTTCAACCTTAGAGCAGCAGTCTCCGTTTCAGAGCAGGCCCACTAGTTCACATCTCGTCACATGATGAGAATCTTATTACCGCCCATCACCTCCTCCTGAGTGGACTTGTGGACTTCAACAGCTGTGAATCTGACTTCTGTTGGATCTCCACTGTGGGGTCCTCTTTGTACTAGGGTCTTAGGTCGCAATGAGGCTTTGGAGACACAAACTGCACTGTGTAGTGTGTTCTAGGTCAAGAATTGGTCCCAGAGAGAATTCTTCTCTACTCGTTAGGGGTGGGGGCATTAGAAACTACCATAGGCATCTTTAATAGCATCTCTACATACATTTAGGCCTACACACACGCATATGTAATTGCATTTTCTGGGTACACATTTCTAACCTCAACCAAACCCACAGCATGACAGAACAAACACAGATGAACACTTGCTGTGTCACATCAATGCACACCATGTGACATTCTTGTGCCTTTCAACAAACCAGCATCAAACATTCACTTTGACCTAAACCCCACCACAAAGGAAAAAAAGGACCCCACACCTGACAAATAAAAATCACTGGATTTAATTAATAAAAATAATCAAAACATTATCTACAGGACTTAGATAAATTAATGATTAGCATGTTTAATGAAAGCATAGGAATATAGATGCATTCATTATTGCATTACTTTACTACTCAATGCAACATTGTGTGTGTATGTGTGTTTGTGTGTGTATGTACTGGGGGTGGGGTGGCTGGCTCTTGTTTGAGAGTGAGTGTAAGTAAGTGAGCGCGAGTGAGTAGTAATGTGAGCGTGTGTGTGAGAGAGAGAGTGAGAGTGGGTGTGCACCCAGTGGCTGAGAGTGAGTGACCAGGGCGTGACCGAGCCTATTTGCATGTGCATATGTGTCTGGGAGTGAACGTGCGTTTGCATGCGGGTGCCTTTTTTGTGTGCGTGTGCCCATTTGTTTTTTTCACAAGAGCATGAGCTCCTTTGAGTGCTCATAGATGCTGCTGTGTGTTGCCGTGCGCATGTGTGTGTGCACACAAGAGTGTGTGTGTGTGTCTGTGTGTGTGTGTGTGTGTGTGTGTAAGCACCTGTAGAAGTCCGTGAAATGCAACAGAGCACTGGTGTACGAATGCAAGGAAGTGAATGGTTGTGACAAAGTGAACATAGACAAGTGTGTGTGTGTGTTTGTGATTGAAAACAAGTGTGTGAGCGTGTGCACGTGTGCGAACAGAGATGTTCCTATGCAGATGAGAAACGAGATAATCTTGTTTATTTACACGTTGCTGAGGGCTCATGAATGATTTAAGAACAAAACACACAATCACACTCTTACACACATACATGCACACTCACACACACACACACACAGACGCACCCACCCCCACACACAGACAGTGGACTCCTGTGACAGGAGAGAGCAGACAGGTGATTTGGCATCCATGCTTTGGTCATAAATACTGACACGTGGTTCACTTTTATTCAGGCAGTGCTGATGCTCCGCTACAGAAGGTAGGTGTGTTGTTGTCGTGGCGTCGCCGGCGGTGACGCAGTCCCGTGCTTGGTGTGGGGCTTGCGAGTGGGCGGGCAGGTTGGGATCGGTTGGCGGTGGGGAAATGGTGAGGGGAAAGGGCATTATCCACCCCCATCCTTCCCCCACCCACCCCCACCCCTTCGCCTCTCGTCCCATCCCACCCCACTCCACCCGTTCCCCACACTTGATTGCCTCTCAGCCCTTTAAGGAACACGTTCTACAGCACAGCTGCTGCAGAACCCTTCGCTGGCACAGATTGTTCTTTTTCACCAGAACACAGAAGCTGCCCTCAGCCCACGACTCTTCATTTGCTTTCCAGGGGACAGGAGGGGGGTGGGTGGGTGGGTGGGGGAAGACGGCAAAGTGGGGGTAGAAAGGTGGAGTAGGAGGAGGAGGAGAAGAAAGGAGAGATTGAGGGATGAGAGTGTTGAACGTCGAGAGTAGAATCAGGCGTTGGTCGGTTTTGTTGGTTGGTTGGTTGGTTTTCGATCCATCAGACAAACAGGCAAAAGTAAAAGAGAAGGGGGGGGAGAGAAAGAGAGAGAAAGAAAAATAGAGAGAAAACACACATTTAGAAAGTGACAAAAATCAAAGAATCACAAACATTCCAAAGTTATTGTGGGATTGTGGTGAAGTTCTGTCAGAAAGGCCTGGGGGTCAGTAACCCCAGAATATCTGAGAGGCCACCAGAGGGGGTCTGTCACACACTTCAGCTATTGTCAATTGTCAAAATTGTGTGTGTGTGTGTGTGTCATCAGTACTTTATGCAAGACTGTGTCAGGGATCATTTTAACATTTGGTCACAGCAAGGACCGAGGCCAACATGCGGGTTTACATAAACATCTGAAGCCTTTGCTTTTGTCCTGATCTAACTAAGGTGAGTATAACTTTGTGTTTGCACTGTAAAAAGACAAGTCCATTTGCAGGCATGGGCCATAAACTCATGTGCTGCTCATATTTTTGAACTTCTCAAAATGTCTGAATGGAAATAAACGCAAGCCCATTCCTCCAAAATCCTAATGAATCCCCCCTGCTGTTAGTCCCTCTAACCTACACGGAGATGCATGCCTGGCTCTGTCAAACTACTTTCACAACAACTGAGGCCATGATGTACAACCCAGCAGGGGACTAACAATGTGACTGTGTTCCAATCCTTGGCACTTGGGAATAGCCTTTGAGTATGCAAACATTCCTTTCTCTTCTGCTTTCTACACAGAAAAGTGTGTGTGTGTGTGTGGCTGAGGATGTACATGCGAGAGCCTGGTTTCTTTGATTCATTTTCTTGAGCCACAGAGTGAGTGACAGACAGCCTCTGGTGGTAATGAGACACAGCATTTTTGTAATCACAGTTCAGAATGATTACATGAGCAGAGGCCAGGAAAGAGGGGGATAGGGAGGAATGGAGATTGAGGAAAATAGTGAAAAAGAGGAATAGAGCAATGGTAGAGAGGGGGGGAAAGCAGCATGAAGAGGAGAAGGAAAAGAAAGGGTCAGGGGAAAGGTGAGGGGGTTGGTGGAGTTAGAAGGAGAAATGCACTCACCATCTTTGCAGATAGTGCTGACCACACACACGCCGTCCTCCAGGTTGTAGCCGTTCACACAGGTGCTACAGTTCCGCTCGCCAGGCCCGGAGCACGAGTAACACGTGGGGTCACACCTGGTGGGGGCGGAGCCAAAGCCCAAAAAGGGCGCAAAAGTCAAATTTACTGCCAATATAAAAATATATTTACATTACAATACATTTATAATACATTTTTCATAACTGTTAATATATTGTAATATCATCTAAAGCAGGTCCAGTCGCCCCCGACACAGTTCCACAGACCCCAAAACCTGACTGGGTCCTTGTGGCCCCTGTGACAGAGTCTAAAATGCAGCGTTCTGGATGTGAGCATGCACTTACTTGCGGCACGATTTTTGGACATCTCCATTGTCGCCCTTGAGATCGGACATGTAGTATCCAACACTGCAGCTGGATACACACCTCCAGTCCTCAAAGAAGTAGCCGTCCGCACACTCATGACATGCCTCCATCCCTGTGCCTGCACAGGTAAGCACACGCACGCAGACACACACATTAGACAAAATTCTACATTTTTACATTCTTTTTGTCTCTCTCTCGCTCTCTCTCACTCTCTCTCTCTCACACACACACACAGAATATGATTCATTTTTCCCCTTTTGTCTCCATCCCTCTGTCTCTTTTCAATATTTGTTTTCTTTTCAATATTTCTCTTTGTACGCCAACATAGGCATACAATAAAATCATGAAAAAATGACACCCATAAAGCATCATAACCATAAAGAGTGATGGGCAGCATTTTACACGCGAGGGCACCCAGGGGTGCGGAGCATGGCATGAGTGCACAGCCTTCTTTATGAAGAGCAGAGAGAGAGAGAGAGAGGACACTGTCCTCAAGGTCAGACAGGGTGGAGGAGCAGAAAATCACATTCAACACACAAGGCTGCCAAAGGAAGAACAGTTAAGCCATGACAACACCAAAAGTCTGATGCCAGCAAAATGTGTATGTTTGTATGTGTGTGTATATATATATATATATATATATATATACACACACACACACAGAGAAAGAGAAAGAGAGAGAGAGAGAGAGGGGTGTGTGTGTGTGTCTGTGTGTGTATGCATTTTTCTTTGACTGTCTTACCAGCACATGTGGCACAGGCAGAGTGGCACGGCTCGCACACTCGTCTGTGCCCGTTATAGTAGGTGCCCGGCACACATGCCAGCTGACAGCGCGTGTCCTGCAGACTGCACACAAATACACAAAGGAAGAAAGAAATGAGGAAAAGATGAAATGGAGACAGAGAATATGAGTGTGAGGATGGGGGAAGAGAGACGGGAGAAGGAGTAGAAAGGGAGAGGGGAGAGATGGAAAAAAGGAGGACAAGAAAGAAAGAGGAAGTGAGGAGAGGAAGAAAGGGATTAAAGAATGCAGAGGATGACTGACAAAAAGTGCATGATCTCAGAGTCTGACTACTCATGGTGCATTCTAAAGACTTCTGCAGATGTTTCACACAAGGACGGGAATGTCCGAGAAATCTGTGTGTGTATGTGTGCGCGCCACATTGTTAAGCAGTGTACTCAGCCAAACAATATATCTGCATACAGTCTCCAATAAAAACAAATGCTTGCATTTAAATCAGTGTTTAGCTGTGTGTGTGTGTGTGTGTGTGTGTGTGTGTCTTACCTGAGACCAGGTTTGCATTCTGTGCAAATGTTTGCTGCAGTGCACTTCTTGCAGTTCTCTTGACATTTTCGGCACATGTTTGAGTCTGTCAAATGAACATGGAAACAAACACATCTGAAATGCGTACAACTAAAACGGACCAAAAAAAAAAAAAAAGAACAAAACAAAACAGCCCCATCATAAAAATAATCATTCTAAGTTAAAATACACTTTACACACAAACACGTACACAAAAACAACAAGGCCTGGATGCAGGATGATTCTCAATTTGTAATTAGTAAAACTAAAATATCTGGCAAAGTTTATTTATTATTTTGTACTTGTACCCTAGCAGCTGCATTTTGGATCAGCTGAAGATGTTTTATGGTCTTTTTAGGAATGCCTGTGAAAAGACCATTGCCGTAATCAACTCTACTGGAGATAAAGACATGGATAAGTTTTTCTAAATAGTTTTTTGACATCAGACCTCTGTTTGGTGATGTTTCTTAAGTGATAAAAGGCTAATTTGGTGATGGCTTTCCATGTGACTGTTGAAATTTAGATCACTGTCAATGATGACTCCTCATTTGCTTTAAGACCCCTAGTTTCAGGGGAAGAGGCAATTGTGTGACATCCAGTTGTTAATTTGGTCCAAACATTAATAAAAAAATTCAAGGGGGGCAAAGTCATTAGGTGACAAAGCAAAGTAAATCTGGGTGTCATCAGCATAGCTATGATCAGCTTTAATGAAGTACTGTATATTTATGTGAAGGTATATGTGCGACAGCGAGGTAGTGCTCCTACATACCGAGGTCCAGGAAAAAGCCATCAGGACAGCTGGGCACACAGGTGTTGGATCCCTCTTTCAGGTAAAAGCTTTGCCTACAGGTGCTGCACTGGTCGCTGCGGCTGCCTATACACGACTCACACAGGGCCGAGCACTTCTTGCAGCGCCGCCGGTCGTCACGGAAGAAGCCCGGCGGACACTCGGACACACAAGTCCTGTGGTGGGACATGGGACGTTACACTTACGGACGGCTGCTATAGTGAGAAGAGAAGTTCATCGGAGCAACACAGATAAAGTTATGTTTTTATTTCATTTTGGTGCCAGCAAGACCAATGTTTCTACGTATGCCACGTCTTCATCAGAGTCTAGGTGAACTCTTCTACTTTGAACCAGTCCTCTCCCGTCGATGCACCAGATAAAATTGTAGGAGTGCGGAGGAAACTGCTCTTTTCTATGGGCTGCTATAGTGAATTGGCAGTTTCAGAGCAAAGGTCCAAATGGAGTCCTCTGGAGTCACAGTTCCAGTCCTCATTTTTTTTAGACATGGGTCCCACTATTTCTTTAACATCAAATTTATTTTTTTTACAATCAAAAACCTTTTTATGCCTGTGTTTTCAGTCTTAACCCCACAAAATGATGGTCTAAGCTGGTTTATATTAGAGAGAGAGAAAGACAGAGTGAGATAGAGAAAAAGATAAAGAGTAAGAGAGTGAGAGCAAGAGAGAGAAAGAAAGAAAGAAAGAAAGAGTGAGTAATAGAAAACGTGAATGAGCAAGAGAGTGAGAGAGCGAGTGTGAGAGAGAAAGGGGTTATGTGCAGAGGCTGACCTGGTGTTGTTCTTGAACTTGAGGAAATAGTGGAGGCAGTTAATACACTGCTGGGGACCGGGGCCTTCACAGCCATGCTCATTGCACTCTGGGTCACAGGGACCTACACACACACACACACACACACACACTTCACATTACTTCATAATAACAATTTACACCCTGTGGGCATGTGAGCACGAGTCTGTCTACTGGTATCTATGTACACAATCTTTAATGAACATTACTGGGTTGCTCTGAGAAGGGCCAATATTCAAGCAGTTTCTATAGGAGCAATTAAGTTCAAAGTTCAAAGTTATACACGTGATGACGATGTCACCACTGACCGTTGTACTCCTCATGGAACTCCTCGTCAACAGGCTGCTCCACGGCGGGGACAGAGCGGGGCTTGTCACTGCGAGCCGAGTACGGGTGCACAGAGGTGCCATACAGCACCAGAGACCACTCCTTTAGTTTGCCTGGATAGGGGACGCAGGGGATAGTGGGCAGGGAGGGACAGAAACAAAAAACAAAGGAATCAGATGGGATATTCATTATGAGAGAGAGCAGAGAGAGAGAGAGAGAGACACAGACAGACAGACAGAGGAAGAAGAAAGACGAAAAGGAAAGAAAATGTGCTGTGTGTCTTTCTCTCTCAACTCAATTCAAGTGGGCTTTTTGCATTGCCAAAGCAGAACAGGCTTACACGCAAAGTAAACAGGGTGGCAAATTTCAAAAATAGTCAAAAACATTTGAACAATAGTCAAAATAACGTGTGTGCACTGTGTGTGTGTGCTCATGTCTGTGGATATGTACAGTATGCTTACATGTATGTGTTGCAAGGTTCTGATGGGGATGCCTCATTACTGTCCCACCTCTCTCTTTCTCTGTGTGTGTGTGTGTGTGTGTGTGTGTACCTGGTGCCTTCTGGCTGCGAAGTTGTGAGGGCGAGTCCGTGATCTCCAGGATCCAGTCTCCCGCGGCCTTCTCTCCCCAGCAGTGAGTGGTCATGAACTCCCAGTTTTTGAAGCCCTCCATGGAATGGTCAAAGAGCCTGAGCACCCCACATACAGTACAAAAACAGCCTAGTGATTCATTTGTGTGTTATTCATGAATGTGTGTGTGTGTGTGTGTGTTAGTTAACTTAAGTTTGTGGTTGTCTGCAGTAGAGGTTGGCTGAAGCTGCCCTGCGTGTGGACATGAAGCCTGTGTATTAGTGTGTGTGTGTGTGTGTGTGTGTTAGCGGGTTGGGTGCGTGTCGGCTGACGCACGTCTGTCCGACCTGTTGGCAAGCAGCTGGGATTTAGTCCCTGAGGGTGAGGTGAGGTTGATGGACAGGTCGCCCCGGCGGGGATGGGTGATGGTGATGCGCACCACCACATGCTCCAGGTAGATGACGTGGTGGTTGGCGCTCTCCGCACAGCCCGTGGCCTTGTACACCGAGCGCACCACATGGTCAGGCCGGATGGTCCTGCGCACACGCACACACACACACACACACGTCACACATCTGGACCCGTACTATTGCACTGACTGGTTTGCATGTGAATACATCCAGACATAGCCGTGACATAAACCACAGCAGATTGGTTGAAACCCGTCATCATGCCAACCTGATCTGCCGGTCGGCACTCTCGAGGCAGATGTGTTGGGCGGGGACCTGCTTCCATCGCTCCGCCTCCCGGACCATTGCTTCCGCGTCCATCAGGCCAAAGCCGTACAGGTGACTGACTGCACACACAGCCAAAGAGAGAGGAGATCAGCTCAGGGGAACACCAACCACGGCTCCAGCGTTCAGAACCCGCCCATAACCGAGCGCCGACACCTCGAGCGTCATTCACACTGAACAATGAACGCTGAGAAGTCCCTCAGTTGACCTCTGTGCAACATCAACCAATTGTGGCACAGAAATACTCCAAAACCAAATGAAAAGCAAAAAAAAACAACCAAACAAAAAAAACAACAAAAAACACACACATTCAAGCATTAACGTAAGCACTGCTATCTCCCTATCAATCAGTGTCTAGCACACAGCCAGAGTCAGGTTCATCCTTGGTCTTTAGCAGTGGGCGCTCTGGACGCTCATCAAACAAATGACAGACTAAAGTCCACAGGCAAAGGGTCAGTGTCATAACACTATTTGTGCCATTATGGGCCAGCACTCAAGAGTAGTGTTTTGAGCATGAGCATAAGCAGTTTGGAGAACGAGGGAAGCAGAGAGAAGGAAAGAAAAGGCAGCGTGCGCACACAAGAGAGGGGGGGAGGGAGACACGAAGTGTAATAAGTTTGCTATTCTGCACCATAGTTTCATCTTTAGACGTCTTTGAAAGCACCATCAGAGCAAAACTCAATGGGCCGTATGCAATGTTTTTAACACGTGTGGTTATCAGTCTACAAAGTCTGTGCACATGCTTCAGGGAACAATTATATTGTCAGCAAGATGTTTATCGTCTGGCTTTTCACTTTTCTCCAGACACATTTATAAACACATTTAGCCCAGAAACGACTCTTTCTTTCCTGCGGTTCAGCCGGGTGCTACATGTTTTCTATGTTGTGAAAGATGTGCTGTTTCCAAACAATTATTGCACCCTGTCTTATGACGACTCTTTGCCCGAAACCAGAATGTCGACAAGCATAGCTTATGACCACTTTAATTCACCAAGACGCACATTAGGTAGAGAGATCAAGCCATAAGTGTGTGTGAGTGTGTGTCTGTGTGTGAGAGAGAGAGAGAAAGAGGGAAAGAGAGTGTATACCATTATATCCAGCTGCATTGGTCTTCCAGTCAGGCGCACTCAGATGACCAGCTCGAGATGTCTTCACAATGATGTGTTGAACGTCTCGCCAGGTAAGCAGGGGACTGCGCACACACCACAGTGTTAACAATGTGTTTCACTCCTTTTTTAGACTAAACATTAAACACACAGACTGGCTTCATAACCCTCATGCAAGCAAGCACATTAACAAAGGGATCAGATGGGATATTCATTATGAGAGAGAGAGAGAGAGAGAGAGAGAGAGAGAGAGAGAGAGAGAGAGA
>JAGFZM010000077.1:165715-183649 GCA_017657215.1 Limnothrissa miodon
AGTAGAGAGAGAGAGAGAGAGAGAGAGAGAGAGAGAGAGAGAGAGAGGGGTGAGACAAACAAGAGAGGTGCGGGGGAAGGGAAGAGGGAGGGAGAAGAAAGGGGGGGGGGGGGGCCTTTGTAAGTTGGCTTCCAACTCAGGGCTTCAATGGTCTTGACTGAAGGGAATAAAGCAGAAGAAGAAGCCACCACCGTGGGAACACCCCTGCGTCCCAATGCTCCACTACCCCCCCCCCCCATCCAAACATCTCCTCACACACAGTCACATTCCTCCATCTTAAATCATACAAGGGCTCAGGGAGGCCCCTTTGTGCGAGCTGGGGAGCACTAAGGTCGCGGTGGTGGTTGACTCTCCAATGATGTGTGTCAACATGAAGCAGGTTGCAAACTCTCCTCAGCTGACCTCTGCCGGCCCATTCTCAACTCACTCCAAGTGCTTCAGGGTTTGAATGCAGGAGACAGGACAATAAAATAGAATACTGGTGTAACAAAAGTGTTGCACTTAGACTCACTGGTGGACCACTAAATGGCAGAACTCTTATTCTCAAAGAAGAATCCAAGCTTGTGCCAAATACTGCAAAATTATTCCTACGATCTAGATGACAACCTCTTGTTCAGTATAATTATTAAAATTTAGAATTATGAAGGTTAATAATTTAGAATAATTTAGAAGGTTATGATGGATGATGAAGGAAATGAGACGCTTAGACTACGTGTATCAGTTACAGTGTTTGGTTAATCCTGTCAAAAAAAAGGAACCTCAAAGGAACCTCTGCTCCTCTGCAAAATAAATAGAAGTTAATCTCTAGACTGCTTTTTGCACAATTTTGCAGTGTAACCACATCTTCATCTCCTGCAGACTTACATCAAGCACTTTTACTGATGGAGAGGCGCCTACATGTTAACACACACACACACACACACACACACACACACACACACACACCTCCCTCCCTGTGTTCAAACAGTGTGTGCGCACAAGGATACAGAGTTTCAACACCGAGTCCAGGAATTTCACACAGCCCCTAAAGACAAGCTGAGAGAGAAGGGAGATCAACCAGCTTTCCCTTCATTCCCTTGGCTTCACCTCCGCCTCGTTCACACGTCCGCCAACACCGCAGTCAAATTCAGGTCACACCAGGACAACAACATTCTCACCACCTTGCGGACATGCAACTGGCTCAATCACACATATAAATGCGCACAGATAAACACACTTTTGAGGCGAGGGGTCTCTCTGTGGCTGTGACCGGCGCTGAGATGTGTAAAGAGTGCTGGCCAAACAATACTGCCGAATAGTGTGCCAACTTGCCAAACAACAGGGCGCCGTCAGGTCCTCCATATCAAACAAGAGCTTTAGCAATATGCAAAACCCATAGCCATGAGTTTTAGCAAGCGCCATCACCATAAAGGAAATAGATCGTATGCTATTTGTTTATTTGGATAAGGACTATGTATTCAATCCTGCATTTCTTTTGTATTTCACACATGATCCCATAAAAATACAAGACACCCTCATTAAGGTTTTTTCAATTTCATTGACATGAAAGTGTTGCCAACATGACGCGACGTGGCTTCAATACATTTTCGGACAAAGACACACACATTTGCAATTCTACCTTAAACTTTCAATTCAACCCGTGAAACACACACACAGTCATGTGGCCATCAAACTCTGCAGTGTTTTAGTTGGCAACAACTCTCGTACATAACCAAAGATAAACACACTAACACTCACAACTCTATCCGAACACTGTTATCGGCAGTGCTGGAGGGGAGCCTCAGAGGAGCTCGGTGGGGGGAGTCAAATTCCACGGGGGACGGACATGCGTTTCACAGGGACAGCTGTCCACTTCCTATTACTTCGTCATTCATGGCCACAGAGCATGGACTTCACAAGCAAACCTCACACAGAAAGCCTCTCCTCTACTCCATACGAAAAATCGACTCTTTTCATTATGCCGCTGTCTATCGTCATCACACACATTTAGAAATATTTCTTGTGTTTTGTTGCTGCATTGTTCTGTGGTTTTTTAAACAAAAGCAAGGTTGTTTAAAATTATTGATCATTGATTACTAATATTCACAATGGGTAATGAGATTTAAGTACACTGCATTACTACACAAGGCAAACACCAATTTCAATTACTGGCTGGTATATCAGCTGCAACAATTGACAATTGTGCAACAATATTCACTGGGACATGCTTTTCAGTGAACTAGGATGTTAAAATGGTATCAAACAGTTTCTTCCTCCTCTTAGTGGACAACAGCAAACGCTGCCCACCCCCAACACACATACGCACACACACACATACACTCTCACTCACTATTTTGCGGTCGTAGTTCTCGCCGCTGCTGTAGGTGGTGGTGAGGGTGGAGGCACACTCCTCCAGGTACCAGGGTTTGCGCCCGCTCTCCGCCGTGCTGCTGATGCTGATGGTGTAGATGGAGTTGGTGTAGCCGTCGCACGAGCAGTGGTCCCGGCTGCGCCCGCCGTTGCCTGACGCCCACACGAAGATGGAACCGCGGCCCTTTCTGCCCTGCATGGTTGTTGAGAAAACGCAGTAGACAAAAAAAAAAAAGTCTCAGATGCTTTCTGAATCTGAAATCTGTACAAGGCTGACAATTCAAAGACTCTTTACAACTCATTAAGAGATGAAATCAACAGCTGTTAAGCACAAAGAGCAGAGCGAGTAAGAGAAAAAAGGAGAATGTGACATGATGACAGTCTGAGAGTGAGGGAGTGAAGGCTGAAAGAGTGAAAGAGTGAGTGAGGAGAAAAGTAAAGAGAACAGAATTAGGGTCACAGTCCAGATCATCTTGTGTACACATCAATGGCTTTGATACGCCAGAGCTAAACGGCCATCTGTGTTGGGGTATGGCGGTGTACCAGACGGATGCCGTTCTCAAAGGCTTGCTTGGCGAGCGCGGCTGGTCCGTCCACGGTCTTGCCATCGTCATCTGGTCCCCAGGACGCACTGTAGATGTCGATGTGCTGCGGCTGCAGAGAGAGTGACTTCGCCTCCACCATGTCGGTCACATCGCCATCAAGCATCCGTACACCTACAAATTCACAAAAAGCAACAGAGAGAGAGAGAGAGAGAGATTACGGGTACATCTCATTACTGGATCTCATTGAGTACACAAGATTGACAAAAAACTTGTGTGAGGACTGTGTTGCTATGTGTTATTGGTAATTCATGCATGTGTGAGTTCATGTAGGTTGAGATGCAGGTGCGTCACCTCCAATGCGTGCATTATAGGCAATTCCAACAGTGCAGTGGGAGTTGTTTGCTGATGCTGCCACTTCACCCGCACACCGTGTCCCATGCCTAAGCACACAGGCAAACAATATGCAGACACACACACGCACACAGACTTAGTTCTGAGGGTAATATTATCCAAGCTACCAAAACAAAGATTTAAAGGGAAAATAGCAGAACTGTAGTTTGGCATCACTGTCTTAGATCCAAGATCAGAAATCAAAGACAAATCTGATACACTCTAGACGTCACTTATGCTATTGGAAAAAAAAAATGGTAATTTATAAAATAAGAGTTCATGATATGGATCCCACCAGAAAAGAATACAATGGTTTATGTGTCAGCTGTGGACCTGTGTGGACATGCAAGTGATAATGTGATAAGTGTGATTCAGATGCATCTCTGTGTCCTACTTCAGTATGTGTGCGTATGTGTGTGTGTGTGTGTGAGTATGTGCTGTTTACAAAATGTACTTGCTTCAGTGTTGATTGTGAGTATGACTGTGTGCAGACGGGTGGAGAGTGTATGCGCGTGTGTCTGTGTTTTTAGAAAGAACAGCTGCTCTTACCCACAGTGTTGGACTGCCAGCAGAAACACTGCGGCCGAATATTTGAGGAACCCGCCGGAAACATTAGAAAGCCGACACACACAGTCTCTCTCTCTCTCACACTCTCTTACACACACACAAACACACACACGCTCTTGCCCAGTCTCAAACCAAAAACAACCAGAATAACTGCCAACCAGGACAGTGCAATCCACCACTTTTCTAGTTTTCATCGAATATGACCTGACATACACACACACACACACACACACACACACACACAAAGTTGTCTATCCAACAGAGAACATCTGTTCTCCACTCAATGAAGTTTTAACTATTTAGACAACACTTTAGAAAACACATGCGTGCACACAGAAAAACACACACACACAGTCCCACCGTCAGGCCTGGCCGACAAACAGCCAGACAGAACTCTCTATGAAAGACAGCAGTTTGAGGTCTGGCTGGGGGACAGGGTTAGCTCAAGGGCTAAGGTCAGGGATTGCCTGTGTGTCTGCTGCTGCTTCACCAGCAACACACACACACACACACACACACACACTAACGCATACATGCACGTCCACACTTTCCTATTGTTCACAGTCATGATTGATAAATCTAAAATACTTTTTACCCCCCCCCCCCACACACACAGACAGACATAGTCCAACATGCCCCAATATTCCTGCAGGCCTTTTTAAAATCAGACTGAGGAATGAGCATTCCTCTGGCAACCACCCCTACTCTCGGGGAAGACCGGGAGAGAAAGCAGAGGAAGGAGGGGAAAAGAGAGAGAGAGAGAGAGAAAAGGAAAACCATAGACATGGAAAAGAGGCAAATGACATAAAAGTCGGAATTGGGTATGGTTTTCTTCCATCAGTCAATAAAAATCAGAGCCCTGTCGAACTTTGACCAGCGACACACACAGAGACATCAGCCACTTCAAATCACTGTATGCACATGCGCGTGTATGTGAGTGTATGTGCATGCTTGCATGTCTTACTTGTTCTCATTACTGGCATCATATCGGGGCATTGGGTCCATGTCATTTCCATTAACATCATAGCTGGCCTGGTTGTCCTGGAAAATGTATTATATAGAAACAGTCAAATTATTGGAAAGAATGACACACACAGTGAAAACAAACATAAACAACCTTTTTTACCAGCACCAGTCTTACACTGTATACTATATACAATATACACTACAGTATACAGCCAATATGGTTTTGCCTTCATACTAGGCATACAAGCAATGGGCAAGGTCCACTTACATAGTTCTGTATAAGGTCAGGGTGGTTCCTCTCGATGCCATCGTCCAGTATCGTCACCACTACATCCTTCCCAGTGTAGCCCCTCCTCCAAGCACCCACCACATTCATGTCTGATTGGCAGTTATGGAGGTCCCCGTTACAGTGCTGGGTAGGGCCATGTACATGTACACACACACACACACACACACACACACACACACACACACACACCGAGTGAGTTAGTGTTTTACTGGCATTAAAGAGGGAGGCGGAACATATACTATTAGTCATGCGGACCACACACAGATGTGCATACCTATATGTCTATGGGCAGAGAGATTCTTTACGGGAGTATCATGGTGCTCTTTGATGCCTATACTCAGACCTTACTGGACTTTAAAACATATGGTGCCACTTCAATCGATGAACAGAAATTTATCCTGCACACTGACATTCATTATTCTTTGGTGTCTGAAGATACATTTCCCTTTTCTACAGCAATCCTGCCAAAAATGTACACACACATTTTGGCAGCACAGCTCGGTGCAGATGCAAGCCAACTACCACAGCCAGGAGAAACAGCCTGTTAACAAGTTCCAATGTAGACAGCCAGATAACAGGTCCTCTGAGCACAGCAAAACTACTTAGCGCATAACAGCCTATAAGTTTAGTCTCACATCAACACAGCCTGCCTGACAACTCTGGGTGGTTGAGATTCAAAGATCACAGTGAGATAACTACTCAGAGAATACTGCCCTTCCCAGAAGTGATGACTTGGTAAAGAATGAAAATGTAGATCCGAGTTAAACAGTTTATTTAAGCGTCTAAGCGACAGGAGGTGCTCAGATTCTGAGAATGCATGCAAGCGATAACTGCTGGTGGAGCACTGATATCATCTTGACAGACACGCACGCACGCGCACACACAAAAAAGTGGTTCCACAGACACAAGCAAGTAAAACTGTCGCAAACCACATCTCGGAAAGATTAGCAAAGGGAATTAACTGTGGCTTGCTGTTATTTCAGAGTGGCATCTGCCCAACAGTGTCTGTTTTGGACCAGTAAGAGTGTGGGTGTTTGCTCACAAAGTTCAAAACCACAGGAAAGGGCTGAAGTTTGCATGAATCTCTAGGTGGGGAGCACTGAGGTCAAAGTGTTTATGTTATCAGAGAACATTAACCATTAACACACGCAAAACACGCACACACGTTAACCAGCCACACAAACAAAAATGCTGCGCAATTCTCTCCCTCAGACACACAGCAAAGGATATTTTCATTGATAATAGAGCAGTGTGGCTCCTGATCTGATTAACATGGAGTAAGCGAAAGGGAAACATTCCTCGGGATTGGTGACATACCATCACACACACACACACACACACACACACACACACACACACACACAAACACACAGCCAGCCAGCCAGGCGGCCAGACAAATTACTGGTACTTTGACATACTCACAATATACCACATACTGTTCCATTTAGCATCATTGAAATAGATTGAGGAGTGGCTGGAAGGGGGTGGTACTGCTTTGAAATCCCTTTTCACTCGCCGCCGGACCACCTGCTGTTCGACCCAGCTCACCTGCAACACACCACAGGCACACGTCTCAGACACATACTCATAGACTCATGCCACTTCCATAAATAAGCATTTAATACAAACAGTAGAATGTCAAACATTACCAAAAAAATTATATTACCAATCAATATCCACCATACACATTTTTTCACAAAACGTGAAGTGGACTCATGCCCATCATCTCCCATACAGTATACAGCAATAACAAATCCATGGACGTGTTATTCAAAGTCACCACCATGTTGGTGGCAAAAGAATAAGAAAAAATAGATAAAAAAACAGACAAAATAGTGAACTGGCAGCTAACAGTGAATGGTGCACACAGGCACTTTCAGTTTCAGATTTTCAGCCGCATTCAATTAATGCTTGCCGTGAATCTGCTAATTACTCTAGTCTAGTCTTTGTGAGTGAGAGAGTAAGAGAGAGAGAGAGAGAGAGAGAGAGAGAGAGAGAGAGAGAGAAAGAAAGAGAGAGAGAGAGAGAGAGAGAGAGAGAGAGCGAGAGAGAGAGAGAGAGAGAGAGTGTGTTGTGGGAGGCTGAGACTTAGGCAGAGGGGGAGTCCCACCTCATTTCTGTGGGAGCTGAGCTGTGAAGTTTATAGGTGTTTTTCAGGAGCTTTAAATCTCTTTACGGCTTCAGTGAGACATGCCGTAAAAACGGCAGAAAGAGACGGGGAGGGAGAGGGAGAGAAAGGAGAGGGGACAGGTGGAGAATATACAGAGGAAATGAACTGAGAGAAAGGTATGAACAGAAACCATACGAGAATGGAGATCATATTACACGCACACAGACACACACACACACACACACACACACACACACACACACACACAATCCCATATGTTTTTGAGAGACCTATTAAAACCATTTCCTGATGATGGCTGCTTCTGGAGCACTTTGGTACCTCTCCATGGCAGAGGCATTCCACCTCTATACAGTTATTAGTGCTCCATAGTCAGATCTGAGGCCACGTTTAAACTGCTTGCATTTTCTTGACTACTTTTAAACGTGTCCAAATCCCATATGAACATTTTTAAATGGTTTATAATGGCATAACGCCCCATGTTTACTATGTGCACAGCAATGTAACATATCATAACCTACAGTCCCGATGACAATAAACAAATATATTTTGCAGAGTTGACAGCGATTACCGCCCCAGCTAGGAAGGATAAATGAAAAACTCACAGGCTACCACATATTTCTGGAATTATTCCTAACTGCAGAGACTGGAGGGGTAACTAAACTTTATTTTGCATGATGAACAAAGCCTAGAGCTTTCAATCTTTTAAAACCTTTTGAAAAATAAGAAAATAGTCTTCTTAATTCCTACCAAGTCCGTGTAATTTTATCTATATGGATGTGTGGGACATTTAGACTTTCTTTTTCATACACACAGGTTTAACAGTCAAGCGTTTACAACAGCCAGAGTTTGTTGTGTTAGTGGGTTACCCGTGTCAGTAAGCCATCTAAAAAGGTAAAAAAAGAAATTTGTGTCTGGAATATCTATTCATACACAACATATTTCATAGCCACATTTTACCATTGGATTGGGAATTAATAAGATGTTCCATTAGAAGCAACTAAATAAAATGGCAAATTGAGACACTATGGACATCCTTGCCGAATCCCAATTAAGTCACAATCCCAATCATTAAGTCTATTCATGCCAGTTTAGTGTTTAGGGCTTAGGAAGTTGGGGTGCTGGCAATGGCTAATGCTGAACAGGGTTAAAGACTGGCGGATAGGCCACAGAGTTGTGTTTTGGACATTTGAGAACACCTTGGGCAGCATCTCTATCTACATGCGGTGCACAGATACACATGTAAAGCACCCAAGCACACGTGTGAGTGTGTGTGTGTGTGTGTGTGGCATGTTACCTTGGGCTCCGTCGAGATGAAGCTGTGCTGGCCGCGACTGGTGAGAGTGGACCTCTTTATCGTGCGACTGTGGAAGAAATGGTAGTAGTCCTTCAGGTCTCCAATCTATGGGAGTGACAAACACAACAAATCAGTATGGTACAAAAGGACTGAATATAATGTCTATGCACTACTGATGAATCAGTAGTGCATAGGCACACACACACACACACAGGCGACAGGCCCACGGTGGGATTATGGCCAGTTAGTCTGACATTAATTATACAGCAGCATTGCACTGGAAAAAGTGACACCAGATGTAATATCACTTTACACACACACACACACACACACACATTTGCAAGCCCACACAGGCGTGTAAAGACGGCTAAGGAACTGTTTGGAGACGTGAAGTTAAAAGCTTTGCTGCGGGTGAGCCCTCTTTGATTCTGATGCTACTCCAACCTTTGATTGATGCATGGAGGCACTGCCAAAATGTCTACATGCTTTGGATTCATGTAACATTCTTATATGGCTTTTTAGGTGGAAAACCTTGCCTTAAAACACTGAATTTATTAAACATATCTAACACTGATGAATATGAAGTATGAATATTTTTATCATCTTATTACAAATCACATCAAATTATGAATCACATACAAGCTTGTCACTACTTGTAACGTAAAAGCATCATACATGGAAAACGGTGATGTCTGTAAGCGGACAAGGCATACACAAGGGAGTTTTCAAGAAAATGTTCTGAGCAATGTAATGCTGGAGCCAGCGCCCGCTGAAAAATGCTCTGCATATGCTGAATAAAATTTGAGAATTGACAGCAGACAGCAAAATCAACATTGGGTGATGAACCAGTCTATGCACTGGATATCAGCATTAGAGTAGGCAGCAGTGCATGTCTGTAGGAAACATGCATGAAGCATGACTAAAGCAAGAATCAGATACCTTTCCCTCTTGCTTGCTCTTTCTCTCTCTCAGTGTGTGTGTGTGTGTGTGTGTGTGTGTGTGTGTGTGTGTGTGTGTGGAAAGAGGAGGAAAGAAGAGGAGATGCCAGATATGATGAGCCTCAGGTAGATTTGCAGTAAGTCCATTTGTGCATACAAACTACACGCAAGAGGACAGGGTGTCCGCATGAGCGCCGGTTGTTGTTTTTTTCTAATGCTGAGCTAAGAGATCTGAGGAAGAGTGAGGAACACTGTGCCTGGGTATTAGGGCTGGACAATTAATCGCATTTGCAATATAACCGCAATTTTGAAAAGCGCAATTTCGAAATCGCAGAGGTGCGCAATATTTTTGTTTTGTAACTGCATAGACTTGTTTGTTAGCTACACTCTGCACCATGTTAAACAAGGATTGGGGTTCAATGCAACAAGATATTCTCTTGAATAAAAATATGTTGATTAATGAGAATAGTTCATTTTCTATTTTTAATTGGACCTTGTGTACAATACTAATGGGACATATTTGGGGCTTGTGGTTTTTATTGTGAAAAATCGCAATACAATCTCAATATTGGTTGAGAAAAATCGCAATTTTGATTTTTGGCAAAATCGCACAACCCTACTGGGTATGGAATAGGAGAGAGTATTTGTGTGGGTATGTGTACGTGTGCACACGGAGATTTCCTCCATGTTGGAACATGCCGAGACACACGCCCGTAGGGACAGATCACTGAAGCCTCTTCATAGCTCCCATCTGCTCTACACACACAGACAACTTCTGGAGTCACTACCACCACAAGCACAAACACAAACATGCACACCCTTACACAAACCTGAAATAAAAATGCTTGCAGTCAGCCATATACACCACCAAGCAATCCACACAACAATTCTGGTGTACTCTAATTGTTCTTATAGGAAGAGCCTAAAAAGGTTAGGAAAAGAACAAAACTCTTTCAGATTGCCTTCAGAAAGCCACATTACCAAAATACATTTAATAGACCAAACCATTAAAATAATTTATTTAATTAAGTGCTCTGCAGATAAGTAAAAAAAAAAACAAAAAAAACACAGACACTACAGTGTGGACACTTGCCAGGCACTTAACACAGTTACAAAAAATAACTCCTTCATACTCATTCACTTATGAAACAATCTAGTATAGCCTACAAAACACCAACACACTGATACCTACAACATAACTACATAAATACGTACATAACAGACTGCCTCATTGATTTGACCAGAGCTCAAAATTAGCACCTGCCACCAGCCTTGTAAATTTTAAAGGTAGCTGATAGATTGCAGACAAACGTTTTTTTTGTGAAATAGTTGGTAATTTCACTAATATATCCGTCAGTCCCATTTTAAAACCTTTTTGACCCATGGGAGTATCCATGCATTCTCTGACCCACAACTCTATGTAGACCAAAATGAGCGTCATCCTTTCCTAACACCTAAATCCATGACCCCTGAACTCTAATCTGCTCTCTATTCCAACTGTCGTTTAGTCAGTAGAGCTCTTAGGCTTCCCACATACAGAACAAATGTAAAATGAGAAAATACAAAAAAGAAAAAGACAACTGTGTGGTGTTTGAGAGAGCAGAAGTGACTGTTTCAACAACACTACTGTGAAAACCTCTGATTGTGAAACATGGACTTCTACCTCTGGGGGATATCCTCCCGTTTCCGGACAGAAACAGACAGGACACCGCTTATTTTTGTGCTAACGTGCTTCATACACACACAACCAAACACATAAAAATAATTGAAAAACTATTCAGTAGTCTTAATAAATGACATACAAAAATCCTACGTCGTATTCATCAAAGTCTGACACTGGGGTTCACCACTACTGCCAAAACGAGGTTAGCGCAAAGCATTCTGGTAAAACAGGGATAAGAATGCCGGGCCACATCAACCACGCAAATCCAATCGACCGGTTTCACGCAAACCTCGGTGAGGGATATGGGCCCGTCCGTGTAAATGGCTGTAATTCGTATCACAACCAAAGGCAGAAATAATGCCTTGGGGATACCAGGGAAAAAGTTGTTTACATTCCTGGACTTTGGTTGCTTGGATAAACCCTGATGTACGGAATGCAAACTTTACTTTAAAATCAGGCGCGAGAAAATAACTAGATAAAGATCAACCAGATAAAAATATCAGAAGTCCGTTCTTTTTAGAATTTGCTATCCAAGCCCACATCACACATCTGTGGCAGGCTGCTTGCTTCCGCCTCAGGCTCCCATCCCCCGACTACCGCTGACTTCCAATGGGACACCTGTTGTTCCGCTCGCGTAAAGAGAACTGACTTCGACTTATATCCACGCGCCTTTGTTTCACTGCTCATATATCATAACATTGAACCAGCAGAGACACAGGGCAATTGAAACACTTATAGTGGTCAATGCGCATTATTTGCCAGCAGAAACTTCCATCCCTGAGGGAGGAGAGGTTCTAGCACAGCTAATCTTGACATTTGAACTTAAAACACAGAAAAAACAGTGTAATGTTATAGACAAATCAACTGAGACAACATGAACGACATAAACACACAACGAATGTGAATTGATCCTTGAAAAAAAATCATATCGCCCATGGGTAAAAGGTCTTTACCAAAAGTCGACTCTACAGACACCTACCTGACCAAGATTTTTGTAGCCGTATTTGCTCGCTATCCGCTCTGCGAAGTCGGGTCCCCCCTCTATCCGCACTGCCCAATGGTTGGTGTAAATCCGAGCTTTACAAGGGGGAGACGGACAGCCCAGCCACAGCGCGAGGACGCAGAGAAAGCAGCCTCTCGCGGCACCGTTCCAAACCATCTTCCCTTCTGTTCCTTCCCGCGCGCTTCTCTCGCCTCCCTTTAAGCTAACAACCAAACTTCGTCTCGTCTCGCGTAGGGATTCTCATAGAACCGTCCGTTTGACCTCCACATACGCTCCGGAGCGGACACGAGATACGAATATGATACGAGCCCTGAAACGCTGGAGCTGCGTGTTCGGCGCGCTGCTCATGGAGGTCTGGAAGTTGGCGTTGCTCCTGCGGCCGTTCTCCGTCGCGCCGGAGGGGGGGAAGTGTGTTTGTACTGTTCGAGTTAACGTGTTTCTCAGGAACGGGGCCGCTGGTCCGTCTCCCTTTGCTTTAAGTGGCGAAATGGCTACAGCGCCTCCCCCAAATAAGCGGCTCCAGTCCGGAGAGCCTGGCAGCCAACCCAAGGGCGGCCCGCGACTCCGCTGGGTCTTAAAGACACACGCTGATATCGACGTCGAAGTTCATAGAGCAAACAAATTTCATGCGACGAGGCGTTGATGCTCAAGCAAAACAAAATCAACTGTGCATCACTGATTTTGGAAGGCAAGCGTTATACGCGTCTCTATCACGAAAGTTATTGTACCTCGAAACTGAGTATTTAATCGTTTTAGAAACAGGCGCGCACCACCATGGGAATGTGCACTGCTTTAACAATTAACTTATGGTTGTTGATGCATGTTAGCTCCTACCATACACCGTCTCGAACATTCACTTCATTACACATAAGTAACAAACCTGTTAGCAAGTATAACAAATCGCCTTTGGAAAAAGAGACCAAGCAGGGAACAATAATTCTCTATCAGGTAGGCTAGATCTGTAAATATGTTTTTTTTAATTCACATTTTGTCTGCAGTTTTACAAGTGACATATTCAAGCAACAGCATGAAAGAATACATAATTACAGTTTAGGACTCAACCTAATCGATTTGTTATTTGTTGCCAAATTATATGTCTGTATCGAACAATTAAAGCTCCCTTTCACTCTTTCTCTTCTCCAAAACAGCCCGACTCGTAGTATTTGCATGATTATGTGCTCCAGCGTTCCGCGTCAGTCTGATTCGCTGATTGGTTGATTGATCTTTGTTTTCGCAGTGGTTGCCCAGAGTAACCCTTAGCACGCGGGGCACCAAACACACTGTGCGCTCTGTTTGGTCTCCAACACAAGTGCGAATCAGCATAATTGCACTAATTGCAGCCAATTTCTTGGTGAATGGAGTCGCAGGGACAAGAATATCTCACGGTCCTTATGCACGAGATGAAAGGGACGAAAACACCCCGTGACCACGGCTATTCAGCACGCGCGCTGGTTTGTCTATTTAAAAGAGCGCAGAGTTTTAGGCACCCTGCTCACGGAACGCGCGGGCATCTCTTTCATCCAGTGTTAGGGAGGGGGATTCCGGGAGACAAACCGTCAATCAGTCTCACAACCTAGTTCTTGTCGGACAGACACACGTATTTTTCGGAAGCGCTTAGAGGGGTTAACACCCCCACCCCCTGCACATTCCAGCGCGCATTCCTTCTCGCTCTGAATGTATGGCGGTGGCTTGTGTATGCTTCTGTGTGAAACTCATTGGACTGTTTTTGGCAGCGCCATTTAGGCCATCTTAAAACATTGCAAACCGTAACGGCTCCCGTTTGTGTAGATTTGTTTATAGGAGAAACTGTATTTTTGTCTTTCACTTGAAACCCGTTGGCCCGACATGAAGACGGATTGGTCTGTAGTGAGTAGCCTCTTTTGACCTTAGTGACCTTTATTTAACAGAAATATTGCACCGTCTGAAGCAAGCCAATATATTGTACGTTAGGTTATAAGGACACTAATCACCTGTGCAAAAATTAAGGTCTGTATGAGACCAAACAATCCCCAATTCGATGCAATAACGCCACCAACTGTATGTATGACCGTAGACTTCCACAGAATTCCCATTATCACCTTAAATAGGCCAATTCACAACATTAAATGAATAAATTAGTTAAGTGTTAAAAAAAATGAGAATATAATGTTTCTGCCTTAACTAGGCTACTCCAAAACAACTACCCCTGAGCATTAATGCGCAATACCTAAAATCTCGTTTCTCTGTAGTCTTTATAGCACTGAGAAAATCATATAGTTTTATTAACGGAAGAATGAAGAATCTTCTCCAAAGAAAGAGAAGATTAATATGTAAGATCTAATTTATAGGGAAAGTGAATCAGATTGTAAATTCCCTCTAAAAAAAGCAGCATATATATATATATATAATCTCGTAGTAACTACATACAAAAAAGTATTGTTAAATCTTAAAATTCTTGCACGGGCCTTTAATAAAGAATTTTCAGAGTTTTCAATGCAAAATAAAATAATTAGGGTTCCTTCAAGCTATTGTTATACATTCAACTGTTGCAAAGGACCTGTATTTCAGGACATCACCTGGCCCTTTTTCAGCAGGGACACACCTGTAGAGACCAGCCACAAAACTGTTGCTGTGGAAACATGATTGTGCTAAGGGAGCTATTGCTCTAAAAATACACCTGGCTCCTATCTGTTCTCTACTGGAAAGACCTATACCGAGGCACCTGTTGCACATGAGAAACATGCCTCTCTATAGAAACACTTTCTTTTTTGGTTGGAGTAGACATGCTGTACCACAAGTCAGCATTGGTATGGTTAACCCTAGCTCTGCAGTGCTAGTGCCTAAGCAGTGGTATATAATAAGACATATTTATACAATTTGAGCCGATGGGTCAGATTCTTAGGGAAACATCTGCACTGCTGGTTGTTGTAAAACGGTTCTTAAAATGGAATTGGTGTTCCTCTTCCAAAACACAAGCCACAACAATTTTGGCTATATTCACAGTAGAAGAGAACAAAAAAGGCTTCCAAGTGCACCACTGAGCAGCCATATGGTGTGGACTAACACACACACAGCTCTAATTGGGAGTCCATAATGGAGATGGGAGTCCTCAGCAGTTTCACACAGTGTATGAACTGAAGGTTTGAGGCGTAAGAATCAGAATCAGAAATCACTTGCCATCTAAGACATGTTTGTATGTCTGTTTTGAGCTAAGATTCACTTCATTCTCTTATCCTCCATACTTTCTCTATCACATACAAAGACCCTGGATGCATTTGTATGTTTAAAAATGCATCTTTGGTGATCTGATCGGAAGCAGCCAGTCTAGACACAATAAAAGTGAGATGCATTCAACCACATTCCAGTGGTTTTCAGTGTTGCATCTTGAATGACCATTTGTGACGATCACCCAGGACGTATTTTGAAATCAAATGTCAACAGAGGCCTTTACAGGACACTTGCATCACAAAATGACCATCAACACTAGATGGGTCCATTGCTCAGAATTTTTATTTTCAAGGCAACAGGTTTTAAATATAAAATCTTTGGGTGGGGGCAGGATTAAAATGTTAAAGCGCCAATCAGAGGAGCGCAGCACATGACACCCAGACAATCCCATCAGTAACCATTTCAGAAGTCTTCCCAAGTCTTAAGCCCCTTTGGCCTAAGCCCCTCCGGCTGAGAGTTTCTCCTCAACTGCTACATCTCCCTGCAGTATTCCAAAAAGTCAACAAAAATAAAACAGCCACAACTTATCTTTACATTTACAGCATTTATAAATACATACAGAAATATCTTACATGGACAACCAATCAGGGGAGGAGAAACTGTCATAGGAGGAGCAGAGGCTCTGTGTAATGGGGCGACACAGTGCGTATTGGTGTATTGGGGGTACGTTAGTTCGTCCAGTAAGCAGAGTTGCCGTAGCTGCTTTTGCCGCTCTTCTGCTGCAGGCCACTGTTCTGACTGCGTTGCCCAGGGACACCCTGGCAAAAACAAAAGGCATACCAACACATTAGGACACAGTATATTGTCTATATAATGGGGGAAATCACAAACACAACAATATCCTACATTACATTAATAGCCAATAATTAATGCAAAATACTCATAGTAATTCTAAAATCATTACATTGCTAGTTTCAAATTCACAGAATCTCTGACTGTATCTGTGGAAGTGTACCACATCAGCAGCAGTGTTACCTGCATCATCTGTGAGTGTGGCTGTTGGTGGGCTGGCAGTATGTGCAAGAAGGGTGTGTGGCCATATGCGGTGGCTCCACCCAATGCTGATGGCAGGCTGAATGGTGGGGGTGTGGCTGTATGAAATCCTGCCTTGTCAAATGACTGATGACACACACACACACACACACACACACACACAAACAAACAAATACGTAAATTGTAAAAGCATGCCACAGTGAAGCACATATTGAACCTACATTTTCACATGCAGCACTGAAAAATAACGATCATAATATCAACAAGTGCTGGCAGAAAGCCCACCTGGGTTTTAGTGTAGGCACTCATGTCTGGGACTCCACTGCTTCCTATGAGAACAGGGGAGAGAAGCAACCCAGTAAGAGAGGGACAAAAGCAAGGCAAAGCAAAAAGGTGGGTTGTGCACCATTTAAAAACTTGCACGCTTAGACTTAAGTACCTTTACCGGCATTGTTGCCCCCCTTGGGCTGTGTTTGGGCTGAACCCCCATACGCTTTACTGAATTCTGCTCCTTGAGAAAGGTCATCAAATCCTGAAAGCATGCACACATTTTTAACATAGTCAGAGCAGGCACAGCCTTCAAAACATACACAAGCCAACGTAGGCAGCACTGAAGGCACCAAAATGTTGCATTGCATACACGTACCTGTGTAAGGTGGGTACTGTGTGGGCTGCTTGGCGTTGGCTGGCATAAGCAGGGGGTACTGGAAGGTGCCAGGCAGGGCGGGGTAGTAGGGCATGGCAGGGTAGCTGTAGCCTGGGGGCAGGGGTGGGCTGAGGAAGGCCTGGGCCTGCGTCTGGCTCGGAGCCCCGCTCACCGCCTGCGACTGAGGCACCGCAGCCTGGGGAGGAGGGGCTGAAGACAGGGAGGTAGGAGGGACTGGGGAAGCAGAGTCACCACGGCCAAATTTAGTGGCTTCACCTGAGAGAAAGGTGAGACAGAGATGTATGCGTGCGCCTGGATGCCTGAACAAGAGGGCCAATGCAGCAAATGTGTTTAGCACCAGTAGCATCCAGATGTTCTACATTGCATGGAGTAGTGTATTATGTGTGCAGTATGCAGTGTGTGTATGTGAGATACCTGAGTAAGGGTTATTGGCCAACACCCCGTCTCTGCCTGGGATTGTTGCTGTAGTAGCTGGGTAGGTAACGCCATAATAGTCCTGGGGGAGTGAAGAAAATTAACAGGTGAGAGCTAGTTACTTTTCCGTTCAGTTCATGGGCAAAAATCACTCACGGATAGCCCGGCAGCAACTGCTGCCAAACCACTGAGGACTAGAATTGTGTTGCGCGTTGCAGTGTAAGTGCCTCAAGTGTGATGAGAACACGGCACAAACGCGCTATAAGAACAGCGTCTTTCAATGCACCTCACTCATCAGATAGAAGGCAGAGCTTGAGCCAAAGTGTTGTATGCTTAGGGCAACAGACAAAATGGGACTTAAAGGTGCTCTAAGCGATGTGACGCGTTTTTAGGACTAAAACATTTGCAGTGTTTCCCCTAGGGTCTCATTGAAGGTGCGGCGGATGAGAGAAAAAAAACGCTAATCGGTGTTGTAACGTAACGTGAGGACCGGGGGGGGGGGGGGGGGGGGGGGGGGG
>JAGFZM010000077.1:183749-220433 GCA_017657215.1 Limnothrissa miodon
CTGTCCCCTGTACACACTGTAAAAAAACGCGGTCTCTATAGACAGCCCAAGCTCCACAAACGGCTAAAAAACACAGTGTGCAAACCTAGCATAACAAACGAAATGAAACATAACAAACATTGTTCCAGCCAATAAACAACAAGAAGGATTTGGAGGAGGGGTTGGGTGGGGGTTAGTGCGCGTGAGTCTTTCAGGAGGCATGGGAGGGAGGGGGAGGAGGGAGCTATCCTCCGTTTTGTTTGACAATACTTCGAACGTCAACAAGAAGTGACAAACACAATCGCTTAGAGCGCCTTTAAATGTGAGGCAAAGACAATGGCTGGAAATGGGTGGAAGGCATCATTACATAGCATTGGGGGTTGCTGGTAGGGAAATTGGCATTATCCCTGCCAATGACAAAATGAATTTAAAGATATTGATCGAACTTGTCTGGTAAAAGGGCACTTAAGACAAAGTGGCAAGTTGGTCTATGATGTTGCTTGAAAACATCTGTATTTATAAGTCATGTATAAAAAACAGCAATTTCCTAAATATAGGCTGTATCGTGAATAAACTGCAGACTAGAGGTTCATGCAAACTAAAAAAAAAAAAAACCTCACTTGTGTGCACCCACATATTAACAGTGAAATGAATCAGATGACACCCTGAGAATGTCGAATGGGGGGGAAAAAAAAAAAAAAAAAAAATTAAAAAAAAAAAACAAAACAAACAAAAAAAACACACACAACCCCATACCCTTGAATCACCCTCCCCTTTGAATTAACCTAATAGATGAAGAAATGTTGTGGCATCAAAATATTAACCTTTAGTTAATCATTAGGAAGTCCTGGGGCCTTATTTATAAATGATGTGTACGCACAAAAGAAAGCATAGGCCACGTTCAATGCAACTTTCAGTATTTCTAAAACACAAACTTGATGGTAAAATGTGCGCACCTGCACGCAAGCTCTGACCCATGTGTATGCACACAAAAAAAAGGTAAAGGAGAAAGTGCGGCATTAGGAGGAAACTAGGAGAACTTTAGAGTAGGTTATGATTTATAAAGGGAAGACAGCGTGGAATGTGCGTGCGTGCGCAAGTTTTTATGAATCAGAATATTTTTGTGTGCGCTTTGAGTTTTATAAATGAGGCCCCAGGTCACCTAAACTCCCCTGGAAAGAACCAGCATCAGGATACCATTGATTTTTTTTTATAATTGACAATTTATTAATTGGATATATGATATTGCACGCTGGCATGCATTTGCATTGGTTAAATGTCTGACATGAGCCGAGAAAGGTCACTTACCACAGGCATTCGGGACTGCATCATCTGCATATCCTCATAGCCATAAATCTGCTGCAGTGCAAGAGGAGAGTGTTATTGTCTACTCACCAACAAAGCACACCATACCAACTTCCAGACAATACACATGCTTACATTAAAGCTTGAGCGCACGCGCACACACACACACACACACACACACACACACACACGCGCAGCAGGTACCGGGTAAGCAGGTAGAAGGCCTCCTGGACTCATGATGTACTGACTGGGCATCATGGGAGGAAGTGTTTTGCCTGAAAAACCAACAGCAAAAGAGAATAAAAAAGGAGGGAGTTCCTATTATGCAGAAGCTTCAATAGCTCAGTTCTGAGCATAAAGGAAAACTGAAGAGAGTTGTACATCTCCGACTTCCATCAAAGCTCAATTCCCCACAATGTTATTAGACATTGGACTTTTCCACTTCTTTTGCCCAAGTTAGTACACTCCCTCACCATGTTTTCCCTCATCGGGCTTGCTTAATGCTAATTGTTCTACACATTAGTGACAGCCAAGAAAACAATGATAAGCTTCTGGTAGTTTCTGTGTGCGCACATAACATTTACATTTACTGCATAGCTAGGACATCAAACACAGGCACAGAATTGCCTTAGGGGCCGTTTTTGGAGGTGAAGAGCACGTTCCGTGTGAACGGCCCCTTAACCCACGTAGTATCCAGTGGAAACAGAAAAAAGGGGGGGGGGGGTGTTTGTGATGGAGGAGGATTCCACTTGTGGAATTTTCTAGATGGAAGAAGGGAAGAGCGCACTGTAAAAACCCTTGTGTGATGAGCAAAAAGCAAGACAGCAATGGCAAAGAATGCTGTGAGAATGTCAGGAGGATATCCCTTGAGAGACAGCCCTAGCCAAAGCTCTGCTCACAAATGTGTCCATAAAACATTAAACTCCTTCTAGAATCTCAGGGGGAACATGGAAAAAACTACAGCAACAAGAATGCTGAGCAATTTGATTCCACTTTATCTTTACAGTGCTATGAACAACAACCTCAAGGCCCTCTCTTAGGATAAACTCAAGACAGGCATTATGGGATGTCAACCAAGAATAAGTGTGATTGTCCAGAGTTTCACAAAAAAAAAAAAAAAAAAAAAACAACAACTTGACAAAAACGTGGCAATGTGAGGGAGACAGAGCTTTTCATTTTGAGTAGATAGTTCACTTGAGGTCATTCTCTAACCAATATGTTGCAACTGTCCAATTCATTTAGCTGGAGTAAACTTTGTTTTAAAAAGGTCCATTTTACAGGAAGCTCTGTAAACCTGTGTGTGTGTGTGTGTGCGCGCATGCATGACCTACCAGGTGTAGCACCTGGTGGGGCTGTGTTTCGAGCTGAGCAGTTAGGCGTTAGTCCAGGAGCTCCAGCTGGCGCACTGGCCACTGGCATCTCCGCTGGCATCTGTGGGAGTAGGAGAGGAAATACATATTCATAATGTGCAATAAGGAAGTGAATGTTTGGGTTGATGCCGGTCCAAGAATGTGGAATCTACACTGCCAGACTCCTCAAACACAGTCAAATGGGCTGCACCAGTATTTGTACGCAATGGCATTCTACATATACAGAAAAGACAGCTAAACGTGGTACAAGGTGGGAGGGCTTACCGTCATAGACGAGTTGCTCGAGACTGCTGATCCAGACACATGAGTACTGAGAGAGAGAGAGAGAGAGAGAGAGAGAGAGAGATAGAGATATGAGGTGAGGTGAAATCATGTTGGCATTTATCTCCGAGACGTTCGCAGAGACATGGCCCTGTACCTGCTGAGTGCTGTCATGGAAACACTGTGGGAGGGTGTGGCAACAGGTGAAGCAGCTGAGGTCTGGGGGGTGGGATCAGACTTTAGCGCTGAGAGAGAGAGAGAGAGAGGTATATTTAGAAAGAAAAAAACAAACAAACAAAAAAAAAGGAATCTAACTGATTGCTGTAATCAAACAACTATGTGTAAACACATGCAGAACCATGCATGGGGACCAGACACTTACTGTCCTTAGAGCTGGAGGATCTCACTTCACTGAAGCCATTCTGAAAATAAAAGAAATGCAAAAATATATCTATAAAACAGAGCTTCATCACCAATCGAATGAGCGTGTAGATCGCCATCACCAGTAGACCATGCCTGAGAGGCCCTTGCACAAACTCCCCTAGCGCTGTAACAGGCAACCCACTGCAGTGGGTTAGTGTGCTTCAGTGTGATGTGTGTTATGTGTATATCTCACCAATTCCATCTAGAGGTAAAGGTTCAGAGCAAATTATCCTAGCATGATCAGAAGAGTGCACTACTTTGATCCAGTGGGACAGTAGAACTGTGGACCTCAGATATAGATTATAATATAGAATGATATATGGCAATGCATTGCTTCTCTATGCAGCCAAAACACTACTGGGTTCCCCATCAGGCTGCTTAAATAGCTCATCATTACAAAATGTGAACTACACAAGGTGTTCCAGTCTGCGGTCCTCCTCTGTAGATGAATTCAGCAGACAGGTCGCCGTCTGACTATTCGATATGGGCTTCAATCATGCCGCTAGAAGCATGTTAGTCATGCTTCTAGCGGCATGACTAACATACTCTGGCGCCATGCTCGGGACCACAACAGCCTCATCGCACATACTTGATCCACGTTCAACAATTGCATCAAGCCAAGAGGACTCATGTAAATCAAATGATGAATACAAGCAAAAGTAAATAAATAAATCATCAATAACCATAACCACCATTATCAGCTATTTCAAAGCGGGGTGATTAGAGGGGGGCTCTTACTGTAAGTGGGGTGGCATCCTGCGTGTTGGCTACTACCCTCTGAGTGCTGCTTGGCGTTCCTGTGGCATTGGGCAGACCTCGGGAAGGGGCGGGGTAACCAGACTCCATGGAGGTGGCCATTGAATCACTGCCAGAGCCAAGTCAGAGAGGTGGTTATGCCATGCCACTCATAAACACACACACACACAGTCAGGCATATGTGAACCACCCACCCACGCACACTTGCAAACTCAGATCTGAAACACACACTCTCTCTCACCTTGCAGATCTGGGGGGCAGGCTATTTTGTGGGATGGGGTCTTGGGTGGAGTCGGAGACGCTATCTGGCTGGATAGTTTCCATGTGGATGGGTTCGGAGGCAAAGTCCAGTGCACCAAATTGCACGTTGAGCCCACTCACATCCGCTGAGCCAGGCATTTCTACTGCAGAAGAGGGGATCTGCTCTCACACACACACACACACACACACACACAGAATAAGTCTCTCGGACATGCAGGCACTTTTGAATTCATTTGATGCAACATGTGTGGTGTTTGTGTGAGTGGCATCCAGTCCTTGCCTTTGATGGGGGTGCAGGGCGGCGTCTTGGTGGCCTGTGTCTGAGGGGGGCCGGGGCCTCAGGGCCCGACGCGGCCCCTAGAGACGAGCCCTCAGGCAGTGCAGCCTGAGACACCTCCGGAGTGGCAACAGACTGCTGCAAGGCATGCTGGGAAAGAATTGCAGATGGCTCTGGCTGTGGAGGAGGCACTTCAACTGCAAAGAGAGAGAGAGAGAGAGAGAGAGATTCAGATGCACTCTAAAGATTCCATCCAAATCTTACTAATAAAAGTGGTTAATACAAAACACCTTAAAAAAAATCCAAAGCTATTAATCTATGTCAACAAAATCACAGGATAATTGCGTAAGACAGCCACAGCCCAAACATCAGTGCACATTCCTCAACCTGACAGCCTAAATCATGAGGCATCCATACAGAAATCAGTCAAAACACTGACACACTCAGTGATGCTAATGCATATGGGTTGCGCTCTAATTTAAAAAAGAAAGGGGTCCAAAGAAGGCCTCTTTCAACTAACCTCCAGTTCTACTTGAAGGCTAGACTAGATTTGATGTGTTTACCCTATCTCAACTAACTTCCAGTTCTATTCAAAAGCTAGAGTAGACATAAAACCTGTGTTGGGCTCATTTGCAACTGCTGAGTGCGCTTGTACAGACTCACTGTGTGTTGGGGCAGTGGTCCTGCTGGTCTTGCTCTCACTTGTGGTGGAGATGGAGGGGATCTGTGTCTGTGCGCTGCCACTGGAGGTGAAGTGCGTGTGTTTGTCTGCGAGAGTGTCTGTGGCGATTTCTGGGGGTGGGACTTCAGCCCTTCTTAGACCTCCACTCCCCGGGGTCTCCAAGGCAACATGCTCGGGGTGGACCACCTTGGTGACTGCTGCTGAGCCTCCACTCAACCCAGTTGACTGCAAGGGCAGAAGGTTGGAAAAGTGCAGTGATGTAAACAGTCAAATCAGGACATGAACTCAAAAAGTTTCAGCCTAACTTAAACACTTATTTCAGACAGAGCAATCACTTAATAGTGGGGTTTAATCAACATAATTCACAAGACCTCCACTCTCTGAAAACATTTGTCAAAAAAAGTCCTAGCGTAGGGCAAATGTGTTTTGTTCAGTCTTGAGTTCTTGGACTAAAGTGTCAACAAGCAATCGGTGTATTGTTCCAACTTATTGGACTTTCTGATGTATCATTATAAAATTAATCTCTGGTGATATCTTCTATACCTTGAAAAATATCTAGTTAAACATAAATGGCACCGTTTACACCAAACAATATCAAAATTATTATATATGTGTGTGTGTGTGTAGGGACATACTGATGCTGCAGCAGCGTATGAGTGGTTGGCTGTCCGTGTGTGTGCTTGTGTGTGTTGGGAGTTGGTGAACACCAGGCTCTGGCCCAGTGGCTCAGGATCAGCATCCACAGCGCCCTCTGCTGACTGAGACATCAACGTACACAGATCCATACTGGAGAAGGAGAAAATAAGAGGGGGGGGGGGGGCATGCGACACACAGTTGATATCATAAACGTATTGCACTTGAAACTTGAAGTCAGTCTTATTCAGTTTAGGGATTTGTGACAGAGGAGTTGCCTAATCACCTGTTTGCAGATGATTGCAGTTGTGTGTTCCCAACCAAGGCAGTGGAGGAGGTGAACACTTTGGTCTCAGACAGCTGAAAGGGAACAGAACCCAGGTAACACAGGCAAATTCGTTTCAATATTGCACAGTTCATGTACGAATTCACACTGACTATAAGTGTGAGTGTGCATTTATAACATCAGACATTAGAGAGTGTGCCAAAGAAACTACAACTGAAACATTATGCAGGCGTACATAAAGCTGTGAAAATGTATGTGCCATTTCAAACATGTGTGTTTAACACATTGGGATGCATGTCTATATGTGCTGTGTGTGTGTGTGTTGAGATTGCTCACATCTTCACTCCAGTCCTCAGCTGCCCAGTCGTCGACAGCATTCCTCCAGGGGCCTGTGGTGGGAAGAGAGGGCTGAGCCATGGCCTACTGATGACATGGGGGGGCCTGTGCCTAGCACTGTGTGGCCCTATTACAGTCACTCAAGAAACAGGGCAGAGTCACACGCACATGCACACACTCAGGGGACTCTGGGGGTGGGATGTGGTGGGGGAGGTGTTATGAAGCTGCTCATAATTCTCAAATACCAATGCAAGAAAGAACTAGCGTTGGTAAATGTGACAGCAGAAATGAGCAATTTAAATGCCACATGTAAAAGTCTCGCCACAAGAATTCACAAGAATTCGTTTTTTTAACCCAGAGATAAGCCTGTGACATGCAGCTCCATTTGTACCAATTGTTTATGTGCAAAAATCAAGACTTTATTTTTCCCCAGAGAGAACGCATGAACTGCTTAGCACCGTTCTGCCCTACACTGCTAAATGATTTCACTATAAAATGGCACAACAGCCATTTGTCAATGGAGAAAATACATGATTAAAATACATGCAAAAAATAATCCCATGTGATCTGTTCTACAATCCAAGCTGCATAAATGGTCATCGAAAAATCGATAATAACAAGCTAAGTTTAGAAAAGGCTTTAGATGTGTGGGAGTATTTTGGTCCGAAAGAGGCAAGAGGTGCATCTATAAAAAGTTTCATGAATTTTACTCATGATTTCACAATTCTCTGACTGCTTAACATGACACCATGTCCTGCCTTGACATGGAGTGTAGACCGCTCATTCTAGGCTTAGTGGGGATGAGCGTAGGTCGTTTTCTATTGTGTGATTGTTTTGTAAATGATGCCCAATGTGTAGATTCATAATTTTATTTAATATAAAAATAAAAAAAGATGCTACTCATGCAACAATCAGCACATAAACTAACCATTCCAACTAGTGCTCACAATATCCTAAAATGTAGCAGAAAGAGTGCTATTTGTCAAAGAGCACAGAGCACTGTGAGACAGGCTAAACCCGTTATTACTCCAACCCCTGTCTACACAGATGGGAAAAGAGAGACCGGTTGGGATTAACGGCATGACTGTTAACTCACAGGGAGATATACTGATGATCCACAGCCAGTCAGGTTATCTGTCCTCATAACTGCTAACAATCAATTAGACTCCAGATACTAATTGGCTGCGATTACAGCTGTTGCACATTCCCTCGATGTTTACTCCTCAAGAACAATAAAACACACACACTCACAGCCTCAGAGAACACACAGTTGAGCAAAACACTACAACTCTGACGGGTCTCTTAAAACAAAAATAAAGAGCTCTAAAGTTAGACCTAGAACTAAAGGTTTTATTTATCTATGGAAAAGTGTGTAAACCCGTTCCTTCTAATGGGCCAGTTATCCTGTGTTGTCAGATTGCAGCATCTCAATGACCAAAACATCACACACAAAGCCCAGACATCCCCAAAGGTAAAACCTCACTTCCTCTCACTCCCTCTTTCGTTTTTTGAACCAGATATATCTCCTGGGTCAGCCAATCCAATGCAGCACTAATGTTGTGCTAACAGCTACGGCCAATGGGCATTACCCAGAAAACTCGAGCACTTTGGTCATGAAGCCCATGGAGCAAAAAGGGAGAACACTAAGGTATGCCTCATGAGTCATCCCAAATGCATGACAGGTGCTACACATGGGACCTTCCCAGTACAAAGTCAATTATCATAGCAGGAAATATGAAAACAGGTAGGACAAAAAGTCCTGTCCATTGTTTCCAGAATTCAGTCACAAAATCGAAATTCAGTCCTGAAATCGAAAACACAACTGAAGTGACCCTGAGGAAAAGAATCCTTTGTCAAACAAAAAAAGGCAATTATACTTCAATCTGAAATGCAGCGCGTGTGTGTTCCCTTCCAAAAACATAATTCAGAAAATTCCACTATCGGCCTCTGAGGGCTTGAGTCACCCAGTAAATGAAATTACTTCAATTTGATTATTGAAGACCGTCTGGGACGCATGATGTTGAAATGGACATCAACAACAGTCGTCACAAATACAAAATGCAAAATGCAAAAACCATTAGATGTAGGTGGGCTTAGTCACAATCTATCCAGGCAATGTTGGTCTGGCTTGCCACAGATTTGCTAAGCACTAAGGCTCCACTGAGACCTCATACAAGCATTAACCACAGCCACAGAGTACACTGCCTTTATTTCTCAACATCAATGACAAGACTATTCATAAACATGTTCCCACCCAATACCACTAATAGGGATGCACCGATATAGAAATTCTAGGCCGATACAGATACTTTTAATTGGATAAATGTTCGATACCGATCCGATGCCGATATATATATTTTTCTCTTCTATTTTTGCTTTGGGGAAAAAAGGTAATATTTTAAATTCTTTCTAAAATCTTGCAATTAAGTGTATTATTTATGGCATTTGCTGATTGTGCTACTGTATAATGCATAGTAAATGTATAATATTTTTTATTACTTATTTATTTTATTATTTCAAAGCATTTTATCAACTGACTTCTGATGATGGGCCTATTAATAAGTTGCATGCCTAGTTATGCCTTGCATTCATGAATCAATCATTGGGGTGCTAAATTAAACTTGTGTTGTGTTTCAAGACTGGGTTTTTTTCATAGTGTATTAAGGAGGCAGAAAGCTAGCCGATCTCAGGGAGATGCCTACGATTTGAGATAAAAATGAAATCGCGCTAAAATCCTGCAACATCTCATAGAGCACCTTTAAATGCTGTGCACTCTCATATAAAGCAACATACATTAACAAAAAATTAGAGACCAACTCAGTTTTGAAGAAGTTTGCATCAATACACTGTGCTGTTACGTCTGAGCACCATATCAGTCTTTAAGCTGATGGCAGAAATGTCACTAGTTGGTAGCTCACGGATGCGTTACAGAATTCGGGCAGGCACACATCAGCAAAATAACACTGGCGGCTCGGGATTCCATTAAGGCTGTGGAATCTCACGTTCTCGCCCACGACCACCGCGGAGAAAGGTTGGTAATCCAACATTACAGCGATTAGACAGTCGTGAGACAGGTTAGTTTTACCTTACTGATGAAGTGTTGTTGCAATGGTAACCCTGCTCAGCACGAGAGGAACTGCAGAATAGAGGTCTGCGCGGGACAGAATTATCAGTCCCGCTCCTGCCCGCACCCGCATTGTGCTATCCCGCTCCCGCCCGCACCCGCAAAGAATTGTAATTTTCACTCCCGCTCCCGCCCGCACCGGCAATATTTTGTCCCGCTCCCGCCCGCAAAAATCCTGCAAGAGGGACGTTGGCTTAATTTCTATCTCACTGAAAGGCCTCTTAATTGGCTGAACTTTTTGAAGTTTATCGCAGAGCTCTGTACTCCCGCGGGTGTACCACTACGACCGTCCATCACGTTGATTCAACCTTGAATTTCGGTCGTCTGATGGATAGGCTACCTACCTTTCCAACCAACAACCAATGTCGTTTGCTATCTTAGGCTACATCTGCTAGTTTTAATGATTTTAGAAACAGTAAATAAAATATTCTGCACAAATTATGTATGCTAAGCACTACATTAATCATTTGTATATTTTATTTTACACACATATTGTGTTTGCGGGATTGCAGTTTATCATCCTACCGCCCGCTCCCGCATAGTGCAGTCCCGCTCCTGCCTGCGCCCGCAATGAGCTTTCAAATTTATTCCCGCATTGCACTGTTTTGCGTTGGGTCCCGCGGGTCTCGCGGTACACCCGCGGGAGTGCAGGCCCCTACTGCAGAACTCCCCTGGCTGAACAGGGCAGCGTGAGACTCACTGAGTGCGATTCCTCTACCCCTCCCCTCCCTCCGTGTTCTGTGATAAACTGCTTCTATGTCCTCCTTTTTCCCTATGTATTCCAGTTTGTCTGTGTTTTTTCTACTGGCGCTGTACGAATGGCAGCCAAGGTGACTCTCTCCACCATCTTGAATTTCCCCTCAGGGATCAATAAAGTATATCTATCTATCAGCTTCATTATCCTTTCTGTTAGCCTATCCCTCTTGCTCTCACACCAGAATGAAAGATAACTCACTGCGTGCTTTATGTAACAGCAAAATAATATCGGTAGGCGCATAGGCCGATGTCCGATGTCAGTCATCAATATCGGCCGATACCGATGTCACGCCGATAGATCAGTGCATCCCTAACCAGTAATGTTTGTACTGAATAGACTTACCTGCTCCTCCTCCATTAAGTTCCTCACCAGTCTCTGTATGGGTGGAGCCAGAGCTGTAGTCAGCTGGATTGAATGTCCTGTTGAGATGAAGGCAATTGGTTCTCGTGTCTTCATATATCAGCCGAACATCCCACCACATGCAACACATCCATTGAGTTACGAGCTACCACCGCAACCATTAAGGCGCATACAGACTTACCCCATTCCTTGGGAGGAGAATCGGCTGGCTCCTATTCCTCTGCCCCGGCCTCTAGCACCTCCAACACCTGCACACAAACAGCATACAAGCATTACACACACACACACGCCTATAAACACTCCTATAAACTGAGTGGCTTCAAACATTACTGCACATCAAATGAAGAATTAACACACACAATCCGCTTTGACACACTCACACTATATCAGCTCTTTAATATCAAGAATAATTATAACACACATAAGCCTGTCAACTCTGTAATATGATAATCAATCAATATTACCCTTACCTCGGCCACGGCCACGCCGATTATTGGCATCCATCCCTCCACTCTCCACTGAGAAGACAACAGAAGGAAGAACTATGAATCATTTACTATCTGACAACTAAACAAGGTAGATATACGTGCGCACGCACGCACACAGACATACCTTCCCTGGAGCGGCTGCCCCCTCGTCCCCTCCGAGCAACAGCGCGACCTCGGCCTGCATCCCTCTCTCCCCTCTTCTCTCTGTTGTCCTTCATCTCACTCACCCCATCCTTGCCTAGGCCACGCCTCTTGCCTACCGTCTCCCAGGAACTCTGACACACACAAACATGCCACAACAACTTCTCACCCACGGTTGGCGTTCTTTATCTTTAACTACCTTCATCATCACATTATTACCAAGGAAAATAACAATTCACTACCAGCATGCTTGCATCAGCATGCTTGAAAATTATGAAACAGGCCCTTACTACATTCTAATGATCAACAGTAGTCAAATGGTGACATACCTGATCAGTCACCCCCTCCAACAACAGGTTGATGGCTCTGTTGACATCTTCATTGCAGTCGTGGAGGGCAACCATGCACTCATCTTGCGTTCGACCTGTTACCTCAACCAGCTGCCGAGAACACAAATGTCGTTGGGAACACAGACACAAACAGGCTGATCAGAAAGTAACTACGTGTTGCCTTCAGTAATGAAGTACACACACCAACCCGCCCATGCACGCACACACACAGGAGCACACTCAAATCCTCACCTGTTTGACTTTGTCCTCGAATTCTGAATCATTTTTGTCATAGATCATCTGAGCAAGTCGGATCTGCTCAGCTGTAGCCTGTAGAAAATAAAAAAAATGACCATAGCATCCTTATTCATGTTTGCTTGGTCATCTCCATCAATCCAAATCTATAAACATATATGTACGACAGTCAACCCTCCAAGAAAGCTGTTAAACATTTGCATATCCCGCTCTGCCTTCACCTCATCATGACTTAGGACTGGGCACATTTATTTTCTCAGCCCAGAGCCTGTCCACAGTGACATACCTGTATCTGTTTCTGATGAGATGTGTGTGTGGAGAGGCATGGGTTTGTTCCGGAGGGATCATTGACTAAAGCAGTCATCATCAGCAGGAAATACAAAACTATGTCTGTACAAAAGAGAAGTCTACAAAAGACACAGAGAAGGTTAAGTGAACGGATGTCACTGGGATCATAAATCTTTTTTGAAAATCATGATGCAAGGCATGTTGAACTGGAAGCAATCAAGCTCTGCCAGGACATGCCAAGATTGTGTTAGCTATATCGCAACACAGCATGATGACAGCGATACCGCCAAACTATGCTGTGTTCAGCTGTCTGGTGTTTTTTGGTCATCTACACGAGGGCACTGTCAGCTGTGCCACAGTGAGGGTTTGCCAGTGGCTAATGCTGGTTGACTGCACACTGCTGCACTGTGGATCCCACCCCACTGTTGGCTCGGTTTAAATATAGTCCTCCACAGAAGGTCAAGAAGTATTCCCTTACAGTTTAGATGACACTACCCCCAACTCACCACACACACACATACAGAGGGAGAGCTCCAATCTCCAGCAGCACATACACACCACCCAGGAATAACTCTGCAGTTAAAGCACATATTTACAGAAACAAACTAAATAGCGACATGACGAGGAAGCACAACAGGTGACTAACAGAACATACTCCTCTCAGTAACAACATTACAACCAACACCTGCAACTTCCTGAGGGCCTGTCTACAAGACCGCTCCGTTCCCGACTGCCATGGTTATTGCACACGTTTATTCCTGGCTAGAAAACTCGGTGGTTCTGAGACCAGAGAAACTTTAACAGATCCAATATTAAGACGTAGCCAGTCAGATGCAGCAAACTATCCGTTGTTTTCTTCTGAGCCCGCGTTAGGGTTAAGGCTAGGAAGTCAGGCTGAAATCAGAGAAGCATCCGGATAGCTTTATAGCTTGCGACAGCTGTGGGCTCAGCAACAACATCGGAACGCGTCATGAAAACAGTATCTTAATGTTATTATCCTAGCATAGCAAACTCGAGTGTGAATTATTTGACTAATCAAGTCCACGACTGAATTACCTAACATTTTCACTATTTCTTGAATGACTTGCCTACTTGGTTAGTTACTTGCCAGGTCTTACTAGGCGTGAAATCACCTTTTTAACGTTATCTGGTCCGTTACAGTCTGCCTGATGCAACAGAGAATTGCCGATTGAAACCTTTTTCCGTTAGCAATCGCAACAAAAACAAACACCTTTCTTGCTAGCAAGCTAAATAGCTTACCTAGCTAACGTTCTGATTGAGCGTTACAGTTACGTTGGTTACCCACTCACGCGCAACACCTGTCTTAAAAACTCCAAAGCCCGGACTCCGACAACAAAGAGCTTCATCGACACGATACTGTTTGACCTGGCTAAGAGAGCGAGCCAGTAGCTCACCAGCTGCCGGTTAGAAAACAGAGAAACAACACGTGCATACACACAACAGGTGAAGGGGCAAAGACAAACACCACGACTAGCTAGCGTTAGCTTGGCAAAAAGAACCTCGCGAAAGGGTGAGGCTGGCTACGCGAAACAACGCACAGCGAGGATAAGCTACTTGCTGGGCAGCTCCCTACTAAGATTGGTCCTAATAATAGCACTGTTGCGCTACAGGATAGCAAGCTAAGTATTTAGCATGTTAGCAGTAGACATGACAGTGAAGGGCTGTTGAAAACTCAACATAAACTTAACCTTTTTGTAAAACACTCGAATTTCGGTCGGTAGGCCGATTTCCTTCTCTGGTTTAAGTCCGAGTACAAGTCTAGACAAGAATTATATAACTCTAAATAGTCATCCTCTCCATAACTTACCTGCACACACACGCTCCGCACAGGCAGCACTGCTCCGCGTCACGTGACTCACTGACTTGTCACCATGTGCCCAATAGCGCCCCTACCGGCACGGGTGAATCATGATTTATCACATTAGAAAGTGAAGGAGGTTAATTTATGTTTTTTATTAAAAATATTCTACAATTAATACATATACTATAATTACAACGCAATACATGTTAAGACAATAATGATGAATACAAATAAAAGCAAAATTCTACAAACACTCGGTTGTGTGTAATATTACGGCTTTTCAATAGAGGGCGACGTGTTCTTATACTGATAAAAAAATATGTGCAGAAAAAATGCAGAAGAAAAAAAAAGCAGTCTGGAGTTTCCTGACACCTGTGAGACAGAGATATAAAAAATTGAGCACTGCATCCGACCTATGTGATGCATGTGCTTGTCCGAGGTGCTGCTTCTATAACATAATGGATGTGTTCGTAAAAACTGACGCATCTTTTGACAGAGAGCGCTGACTGGCAATCTGATTTTTTAATAATGTATCGATGCTTTGTTCTTTTAAGTAGACGAAATTGTATTGGTAGCACCTCAAAGATCTAGTGCTTTTCCTGTAAATTGACAATCCTAAACAAACCATGTTCTGACCAATCCGAGCACGGCTGAGTTGTGGGCGAGGGTTTGCTGTGCGCGTTTGATGTTTGGCATTTTGTGGCAAATTGTCTTGGACTTAGACCCAGAATTTTTTACATCGATTTTGTAGAAGTGTTTCCCATGAATGGAAAAGAGAAGACATGACCTCTTCAGAGACACCCACTACTGATGATGGAGTGTATTGTTTTGGCAAAAGAGAAGACATCATCCAGGCCAAGCGAGTCGTTAAATTGGTGAATGGCAGGGACATTGTGGTACTCCACCATGGGGGAGAATTCTATGCTCTGGACGTCCATTGTTACCGTAAGGATGAATAACATTTTGTCCAGTGGTTTTCGTTCCTAGTCCTGGGGCCTTTGCACTTATTAAAAATAACACATTCACCTACTGTAATTGAACTCTAAACTAGTGTGTATGTTTGCAGTCAGATGAAAATAGTGTTCAGAGTGAATAACTTTTTTATGGCTGTTTGCATTAATTTAATGTCTTGGATTTCCCTCAGATTCAGGAGGTAATCTTTCACAGGGAGACATTGAGGTGAGCAGATCTTTCTAAAATTTTTACATCATTTTTGTACACTCATTTAGAGAAATACAGTTTAATTCAAAGCCCTGTTATTTTGAAGTTACAGAGTGCTGAGTATGCAAAATAGTGATACAATTGTGGACTGAATGGCAAACCAGCAGCTAACATTAACAATACCTATGCATCAATGCACAATGTACAAAAAACATAATTGTGAGGGGGAAATCAGTGCCATGTATTGCCAAAATATTTAAACCCTTCTCACAATGATGCCTCTTCTACACTGTTTTATTATCTTTTGGCAGAAGCCTGTGTCATTTCCTGTCAAAAGAAACTGCTAGTTGAATTAAAGTAGCTTTAAGTCAAAATTATTCCAGCCAGGGGTATACATAATTCTGGTCCTGACTAGTACAGCAGTGAAAAGAGGGGAGGGGGTCGTCTCATTGTAGATGAACTCCATTTACAGCTTTTTGGCTATAGGCAACAACAACAACCAAAAAACGAAGCGCTTTTTTGCCTGAACGAGGCTTGGGAAATGGAATGTGTGTCTGTGCATTATTAAGTTAGTGTTAAATGTCAATTTTGGTCTATGTTCCAATTGTTTTATTCCTTTTCTACTAACAGCACTGGATAACCTAAAACAACAGGGCTTTGGATGAAATCACATTTAACTACATATTTTATTAAAAAAACTGAACACCTTTTTGCTGAACAGCTTTTTTGCCTGAACGAGGCTTGGGATATGGATTGTGTGTCTGTGCTTTATTAAGTTAGTGTTAGATGTCATTTTTGGTTTATGTTTCAATTGTCAACACTGGATGACTTCACATTTAACTATATATTATTTTATCCAGAAAAAAAATCCATAAGTATGATTATTTTTACTCCTACTCCTACTGCCCCCCCCCCCCTTTTTTTTAGTTAACCTTTCTTCCGGGTGTGCTTGTCAACAACAGGAAATTGCTGGGCGGCTGTGTATTGTCTGCCCGTGGCACAAGTACAAGATCACTTTGTTAGAGGGGGAAGCACTGTACCAGCCTGTTGATCCTTCAGTCAAGCCCCTACGTCCTGGACCTTGGCGCTCTAAGGGAGTGAAACAGAGAGTCCACTTTGTGACTGAGAAAGATGGCTACATCTATGTCACTTTTAACCCTTCCCCTGGGCCAATTGAATCAGACTGCTATCAGACTGAAAAGTACAGAGCTACACAGGCTAACATGCAACTTCAAAAGAAAAAGTGACCAAGAGGATTCCTTTGTTACTTCTCCCAGTGAAAGTTACCCTGTGGAGTTTGCTTTTACTGAGCCCCTTACAGTAAGGAATTAATTATGCATGTCTTATCTTTAAAGTCTGGCTCAGAAAAATGTTCAAGATTAAGAAATCTCCCTGCCTTTCTACCTAATTATCACCACCTCATTTGTCTGTTGCCTTTTTTCACATCTTTGTGTCACTAATTGTTGCAGCTATTTGTAACATTCCAAACTCAAAGTGGTAAATTATTTGTAATTATTATCAGTTATTCATGCCTTCAAAGAATACCCCTTTCAGCCAAGAATGCTGACTCAATTTGATGATTTCGACCAAGAATGCTGACTCAATTTGATGAAATGTTGAACAATTGTGTATAATTTCAGCTAAAAGCTTACAAGTGTATGATGTGTAGGCTATCAGTCTGCCTTTAGAAAATAAAACAGAGAAGAAGCTCACCCCTGTCTAAGTTATGGTTTGTAGTAGTTTTTCAGCAGCAGCCAGGTTGCTGTTATTTAGTTAATTAGATAAAGTAACCTAGGCCACAACACGTGTCTCACATATTTGTAGGCTGGCTATATAATGTATATATTTTGAAAAACACATTTCAAAAGTAGGTGATCCTTTTTTTTTTTTTGTCACAATACTTACTTACCTTACCATTGGGCCCGGTACTATAAGCTTATAATTAGCTTCACTTGGGGACCCTTTTCTCCATGCTGCTATACTTTCATCATGATATGAAATTGTTAATATAATGGTGTGAAGAAATAAATAAATAATCAAATAATCAAATCAAAAATAAAATCCCAAAACTCGCCTTGATGTTCTGTTGTTCTCTGCCGCCAGACCGATGTGAGGCAGTAAAGAGTAGTACATTCTACTATTTAGAAGAATAAGTAGGTTGTCCAATGAGAATGAAAGATACTCTCGTTTGAATTCTGTATTCGCCAATGGTAACTGAGCATTTATCAAAACTGTGACATCACTTGTATTTTAAACCTTGGCGGCGCACATTTGAATTTAATCATAGTTCGCTAGATTTTTTTGTAAACTGTCAAAAGTAATGTTGAAACAATGACAGAAGAATCTGCGGTCAAAGTCTGCGTTAGGGTTCGACCTCTTATAGAAAGGTAAGTCTGCAAACGAATTGTTGCTAACGTTAAATTGCCATTAGTAGCGATTAACGTTACTTTGTCTGTCTTACCCTGATATTGCATGTAAGCGTAACATTTCCCGTTGTAGGGTATAAAACAGCCAACACCTGTTTAGTGTTTTGTCTCTCGCTAATTATGCTCCAATTTAGTTTGATTGTTATTTGAATCATTGAGCGGTCACTGAAGCCGCTGTGGGTGTTAATGACAGACACTCCAATACTTGTGTCTGGTGGATGTATATAGTACAATAAACCAAGTATATGGATGGCCCTTTCCCGGTTAGCTAAGTTGATGCCTTAGACAGACTTTTCTCAGCCGTTTAGCTTCCCAATTGTCGCTGACAAAACTGTCTGATTTTACTGGGTAGCCTTACATTATTTAGTCTACCAGGTAAGTATCCAGGGTAAGGAACACACTAGTATAGGCTACCTCTTAAGTAATACCGCTAGGCTGGTTTCCAGCTTAAAAAATATCTATACCTATTAGACGGCTGGGAAAGATATTTTGTGGTTATTTTTGTTTGCAGAGAGGAGGCTGCAAATGCCGAAAATGCAGAGCCTGTGCAGCTCTACTGGAGAGCTGATAGACAAACCATTCATCAGCTTGATGATGGAAACGTCACAAAAAGTTTCAGCTTTGGTAAATATGGCTTTCGCACATTCGTCTTGCAGAGGTGAAATAACGTGTTCTCCTATAATCCTCTTTATATACTACTTCCTGTGTAATGTTTTTTGCAGACCGTGTCTTTAGTGCACAGGAAACAACCAAGCAGCTGTACCAAGACATTGCTAAGTCACTAGTAGTCTCCACGGTTGAGGGTTACAATGGTAAGTAAACATGGATACATACATGCATAAGTTCACAAAATCTTATTTTGTGTTTTAAAATATGTAGATATATGTAGATTTTGTTATATATAAAATATGTAGAATGTGCAGGAGGATGCTATGGTAACACTAACGCAGTAGTATCAGTGCAAGTATATTTCCAGTGCCAATTCTGTTCTGTCTTTCTTTGTTTTGATGACTCATAATTACTTTAGTGCCTCTAATCCATTCTTGTTTTGGTGCTGAAAATAAGATACTGTTTATAAATACACAGCAGTGCTTTTCATGCTTTCAGAGATTCCTCGAGTAAAGATTAATGAGTTATTACTGTTAGGGGTTCTGATATCAAGTTTTTTTGGTCATCGTACAGTTGCCTGGACAAGACAAAAACAATGCCCATACATTGAGTATATATAAAAACATTTTTTTTTCTTTCCTGTTCGTAGGCACCATATTTGCTTATGGTCAGACCTCATCAGGTAAGACATTCACTATGATGGGGAACAGCTGTACACCAGGCGTCATCCCTCTGGCTATGGACGATGTCTTCCAGACCATCAAAACTGTAAGGATCAGGACATTATTGTTTTTATTTGTTTATTTGTCATAGTAAGTTTTTGGTACTGTTTTCAAGTTAATGTGGTTTTAACAGTCATGGTCATGATAGCCAGTGCAACAGTTTGAGTAGCTCCTTAGACTTTTGTCATCATTGTCAAAATAATCACTTAAACACATTTTGTTACAAAATTGAGGTGTTCTCTCTCTAAGTGTACGGTCAGTAAGAACAAATGAGTAAGTAATGTGTGGAATGTAAGAAGGGCAGAGTTTGCATAAATGGGTTGGGTGTGTGATTGGATTAACATAAAGACTGTGTTAAAGCAGCACCAAGGAGTTTTGAAAATCACACCCTCCGTAGATTGGAATGGAAGCATCCCATAACCAAGTCAATTCTAGTTTCACTTGAACTACAGATCGCCCGATTGGACAAACTTGTTTAGTGCTGTTGAAGCCGATAGAGGGCCGCAGAGCAAATGCAGCAAGTATCGCTCGCCTTGTTATGAGTTGATGGACCACCGAAACGATTTTGAAAATATTATTTTAAGGTTTTAAAAAGTCTTTAATGCCGCTTTAAGTACATTCTTTTAAAAGCACTGATGGTTTATGTTTGTGCATTTTAAGAATCCTAGGAAGGAGTTTCTTCTCCGAGTGAGTTACATGGAAATTTATAATGAGACAGTCACAGACCTGTTGTGTGACAGCTGGAAAAGGAAACCTTTGGAGATCCGTGAGGGCAACTATGTAAGTTTACTGTCTTTATTTAATATGGCATAGTTTGCATGGCAAAGCATAATTTGATTGGTTTTCTAAATGGCTGTTTTGCTTCTAGAAAAATGTCTACGTAGCGGATTTAACAGAGGAGCTGGTGACGACACCTGAACAAGCTCTGGCCTGGATCCGTAAAGGAGAAAGTAATGTCAAGTTTTGTGTTGTCTGTGTTTGGCTGATTCAGATTGTTGATTCCATCACAAAACGTCATGTCTTGGACATGATGGCAAAAAAAAAAACGATTTAATTTTTTTTGCCTTCCACAGAGAACCGCCATTATGGGAAGACAAAAATGAACGAGAGAAGCAGCCGTTCCCACACCATATTCCGTATGGTAAGCAGCACCCATATGCTCAGAGTTTGTCCAGCATGCACTTTTTCATGCTTTTTCATAAAAGTGTGTGTGTGTCTTAACCAGATTATTGAAAGTCGAGAGCTAAGTGATCCGTCTTCAGGCGAGATCTCAGATGGAGCCATCATTGTATCACACCTGGTCAGCAACATCATCCAGTTCACGTCACGTCATTCCAGTCCATGTACTGTCTCATTTTCTGTCTTTATATCTCTTGCTTGTGTTCTTACGTGTACATGTCTTTGTCAAATAGAACCTGGTGGATCTGGCTGGAGCTGAGAGAGCAAGTCAAACTGGAGCAGAGGGTGAGAGCTGACATTTAAAGGCCCGCTAAGCAACATTTTTCTGTTAATTAATTCGTTTCATACTGTTTAGGATGCTAACATGAGTCATTACACGGCGAACGAACGATGTAGAATGCGCCACTGTGGCCTACAACGGTAGATACAGCATTTGCAATGTTCAACAGCAGCGGTCCGCCTCCAATAGAATGCAGTGCAATACAATGCAATACAGCGGTCTTTAGAGGGAGCTTGTGAGAGAAAAAAACAGAACGTTGCTTAGCCCTGCTTTAAATACTAAACTAAGAAATAACGCTTCATGGATTTTGGTGACTACTTAAAGCAGGAGTGTAGAGTGATGCATGGCTTAGCATGGCACTTGCTTGTGTATTGCAGGTACTCGCTTCAAAGAGGGATGCAACATCAACCGCAGTCTCTTCACTCTGGGGCAGGTTATCAAGAAACTGTCAGATGAAAATCAAAAGTAAGTATGCTCAAAACCACACTTTTACATCTGTTAATGCAATGTCTGAACCAGGAGGATTTTTACATTCTCAAAGCTAATATAGGCCGCTAAGCCTGTCTTCACTACTTAGTTATCCAACCCTTAAAAGCTGCATTTACTGCCGTAACATGGGAGGCAGGCTTAACGCCTGTTTAGATTCAAATTGTGATTCACCCCATTCTGTATCTTCTCTGCAAATCATATATCATTGTTCTGACTGGTTGTTTGTCAAGTGCATGCAGAGGCAGTTTGATCTACACCCGTTGATTCTGCCTAAGGGAAGTGAAACATAAAGGGAATGTAGTCAGAGCTGCATGGCAGATCAGTATGTGAGAATCCTGTGAAGACATAATTGACAAGTCTCCATATTTGTAGAATGCCAGTTTCCAAGTTTCAGTGTGTTTGACTTGGGGCAGTATTAGAGGTTGAATACTGTATTCAGAAACATTTCTGTGTCTCCGCAGGGGCTTCACCAACTACAGAGACAGCAAGCTGACGCGTATTTTGCAGAACTCTCTCGGAGGCAACGCAAAGACGGTCATTGTCTGTACAATCACCCCAGCTGTACAGGATGAGACCCTGAGCACCCTGCAGGTAGGTACACTGCATTATTTCCATCCCTCTTGTTTTCATATTCTTGTCATTTTGATGCTCATTTGATTGTAGTAAAAAAATATGATGTGGCCCTGAGTTAAACAACATCTTTATATTGGTAATTTCTATGTTGCAATGTTTTTCTAATGTGTCTTACTCTATCGTGCTGAATAATGTGAAATTGTTGTGACTTGCTTTTCTGTAGTTTGCAAGTGCAGCGAAACGCATGAAGAATGATCCACATGTCACTGAGGTGTCTGATGATGGTGCTCTACTAAGACGTTACAGAAATGAAATCAACGAGCTTAAACAACGTCTGCAAGAGGTATTAACACATGCATGCTGTCCCACACACATTGTCTTTTGATTTAAAAGAAGTCAACAGGATTGCTTAAAAAGGAAACCGATAAAAGAGGTCTGTTTAGATCGGGTAGTATTGCACCATTCATTCAGGTATTTTGCTTTTATTCACCACTTTCTCTCGCATGCTCCTATTTGCCATGTGCTGTGTTTTTGAATTTTGTGGAACTGTGTTTGTTGTGTTTGCGAGAGATCTGACCTGTGCGTGTGTTGGGGTGGCAGGTTTCATCGGTGACCAAGACAACTGTGACTGAGAAGCAGACGCTGTGCCAGCTGCTGCAGGAGAAGGAGCAGCTGCAGCGGGAGCAGGAGGACCGGATCCGCAACCTCACCAAGCTGCTTGTCACTGCCTCAAACGTGGTGCCCATTAAAAAGGTAACATAGGCCTACTTGGGAGTGCTGTATCTACCGCTGTAGGCCACGGTGGCGCATTCTACACCGTTCGTTCGCCGTGTGATGACTAATTTTAGCATCCTAAACAGTATGAAACGGATTAATTCAATGAAAAATGTTGCTTAGTGAGCCTTTAAATTGGTGTGTTAATATAGTTATTACACATAATACCCACCTTTGTTTTTGTTCTACTTATTTATGTATGTCTCATGTTTTACCAGCTTCCAAAGAGACGCATGACATGGGGTGGTAAGCTGTTGCAGGCTGCCGCACACACAAATGCAGCCTCAGAAAGTGGGGTTTTGGAGCCTTTTGTAAAGCAACGCAGGATTGACCTTTCCACTGTAGTAGAGCAAGACGGTAAGCCTCAGAATATAATCCTGCATCTCGGTACACCTAATTGATTTGATTAAAGTTGATTTTGTGTGTGTGTGTGTGTGTGTGTTTTTGGTTTGTTTGTTTTTTTTGCATATATGTTTTATCTGCCATTAATAGGTTTTTTTCTGCCTTTTGTCTAGACATGGAGGAGTTTGATGGGCGCTGGGATATTCCTTTAGAACGGACATTTGATTTAGATTTAAACCAGAGCACTGTCACCACACGCAATTCTTCGGAAAGGTATGTTTTGTTTGTCTCCTTTCTTTCTTTCTGTCTTTCTGTCTTTCTTTCTGTCTGCCTGTCTGTGTGCGGCCGCTAAGTTTATGTAGATATTTTCTTTATAACCCTTGCTGTTTTTTTTCCAGTGACTACTTCTCCCCAAGGAGCTCTGATCTAAATGAAAGACTGGTCAACATGGAGGAGCAACTTGAGAAGGAAACTCAGCTTAGACAGGAGGTGCAGAAACAGTTAAAAAATGAGGCACAAGATAAACAGGATTTGCATCTCCAACTAGAGAAGGAGGCCCAGGAAAAACAACAGTTGCACCTTCAACTAGAGAAGGAAGCACAGGAGAAACAGGCATTGCACCTTCAGTTAGAAAAAGAGGCCCAGGAAAAACAAGATTTGCACCTTCAACTAGAGATAGAGACACAGGAGAAACAGAATTTGCACCTTCAACTAGAAAGGGAGGCCCAGGAAAAACAACAGTTGCACCTTCAATTGAACAAAGAGGCCCCATTGAAACAGAAGTTGGACCTTCAACTTGAAGAGATTCCAGACAAAGAGGAGCTAGACCTTCAACATGAGATTGAGAGGATGGAGCTGCAGCAACAGCTAGAGGTGGAGGTGTTGAATAAGCAGGAGGCTGTGGAGCGAGCATTGGAGCTCGAGAGAAAGGTTTTCGAGCTAGAGCAGCAACTGGAAGGCACATCACACAATACCTCGAATTACGCAAGTGAACAGGTGGGCAGAAAAAAAAAACTCTTGTGTTATTTTTTTTTTTTTTAATCTGTCCACAAGTATCAGCTTTGAGGCCTGTGTTTTAGGGTATTGATAAAATTGTATCTGTATTGATGCCATTGTCAGTTGTTCTTAACAGTCTGATGATTTATCAGTTCTGTAGAGTAGAGAAGTAATTTGCCTTTATCGAAAAAGCGTGGAGAAGAATTTATTTGATCAGTGGTATACAATTCCAGTAGATTCAAGCATTTGATTCTCGGTTCTATTCCATACCTGGTTCTCCAATCCCAATCCACTCCTTTCTATGATTGGATATTCCCCAGAACGTATAGATAGATGGATTGTGATATACTTTATTTATCCAGAGGGGAATTCATTAATTATTTGTATATTGAAATGAATCATGAGTAGTTATGTTAGATCTTCTGTTAAAAATTGTAGTTTGAATACTTATTAATTCCATTTGACTCTAGTTTAAGAGAGACCTGGGAGACTCCATCCAACTGTGTGAATCTTTGGCCTTTGAGAAAGTAAGTTTCCCCAGACACAAAATTACTGTCCTTGAGCTTTTTCAGTGGCATACTTGTGCCGAACATGCGTGTAAAACATAATTAGAGATGTCTTTAAAATCTACTCTAGATTGTGGGTTTGATGAATATATGTACTTCTAACTGCTACATTGGTAACGAACTAAAATAAATCAAATCTCAATGTGATGTGATAGGAAAGACTAGAGGCTGAGTGTGACCAGCTTAAGAAGGAGCTCCAGACGTGTGGTGAGGAGATTGAGCGACAGACGCGGGACAGCATGGCCTTGCGAGAGGAGCTGGTGCAGAAGAAGGATCTGGACGAGTTCCAGTGTCTAGAGGAGGAGAGCAAGAGGGAGTATGAGGTGAGTGAGTGAGTGACTGACCATCATCTCTTATCCTGGTGTGTTAAAAAAGAAAAATGAACATTAAACTAATAAAGTGACGTGTTCCAAGCATCTACGGACCAAAATGTGATAAGTGTACTGAATTTAAATAGTTGGCCTCAACTTTTGGACATTATGCCTTATTTACATTAGAGCTAATCCTCCTCTTAATAGAATCAAAATTATTTTTGGGGATGCATAAGGGGACTGATTACTGTAGGGGCCCGATAATGCACATGGTGCACAGTGCTTTCGTGACTTGCGCAACCTATCATTGCTCCGAGCGCATCGTTCTTTTTTTCCGGCAGAAATGTACGTTGTCAATATAGCAGATGGCTTTGCGCTCTGTCGGGCGTGTCATTGAAAAGAAGGGGTGTGGTGCGGCGCATAGCATGTAGCGGCGCATGTATTTTACAAGAGGTAAACGTGAATTCGCTACTGACCAGAAAAAACTGGTCAGGAATCATTCGCGCATTGTTCAAAGGCTATTTTACGGGCGCTTAGTGCAGGCACAAGCTGCTTCTTTCATCAGCAGGAGCAAGCAGCTGCCCACTCCTCGAAATATAAAATTCAAATGTACATCACACCATGGTTATTTTATTAAAATATATAATATTTGCAAACCTTAGTTGATTGCAGTAAGCACTGAGAATTAATAAGTAGCCTAACTGACAGGCTATTTGACCAGTGGCGGACACATAGGGATGTAAATGCACCTTTCAAGCGAGATTGTCAAGAAACAAGACTGTACATATTAGGCTACACCACCAGAACATCGTTTAAGTTATTATTTTGGTTATATATACTGTAAATCTCCTGTGACTTCACCTCGCGCACATTTCCTTCACATGAAAACATTTTGCCAAGTATAATCCGTCATCATAATACATAATACGCCATGGAACATGGAATGCACTGTGCGTCGGACTTTTAAAGGGAATGAGAGTGTGAACTGTTATTGGTTTGTAACATGCTACGCCCCAAATACACCCATGACTAATTTACTCATTAAAGACAACCCATTTGAACTATGCGCCAGGCGCGATTTCCGCTTTTCCTACAGGCAATATAGCGTTCTGCGCTTGCCCCTCCCCCAAAGAGAACTGCGTTTTAGACTTCAGACTATGCGCGATTGAACATGAAAATCGGGCCCTAGGTGTGTTTGCAGGTGCATCCAACAAGGACTTATGCGCAATAATTAAATTTACATTACTGAGGCCTGTTTTAGGTTGACGGATGGATAGATGCTTTATGTTCCTACACATAGAAATATGCGTTGTAACTTTTCTTTTTTTTTTCATGATTGATTAATTGGTTGATCATAAAAGCAAGAGCTGCTGGCTGAGATTGCTACATTGAAAAAGGCAACAGAAGATTCCAAAATCGAGGTTCAACAACTTAAGGTTGGGAAGAATTGTGTTTATTTTGTTGTGTGTGTGTGGTGGTGGTGGTTGTTGTGGTTGTTGTTGTTGTTGTTGTTAGTATTATTATTATTATTATTTAATAATTTTCCTAACTGTACTTAACAGGCGGAGTTGGGCAGTTTGTCTGAGCTGCAGGGTGATAAGGACCTGGTGCAGGAGGTGCAGCGACTGCGTCGTTCCTTAGATGATGCCGAGTGCCTCAGCCGCGAAACTAAAAAAGAGTGGGCCTTCCTGCGATCAGAAAACATTTCCCTTAAAGAAAGAGATGTAAGTGTTTACAAGAACAGTGGTCAGAGTAGGGTGTTGGGTGGTGGTTGTTTTCTCTGCAAATCTGTTTCTATAAAGATCTCGGGAGCCTGCGTTTTGAGTATGAAAAAGCCAACTACTTATACCATTTGTTTGTCTTTGTTTCAGCATATAATGCTGATGAAATGAGTTTTAATTGATCCCTGCTACTCTTTAGGATGAATTAAGTGTAGAACACCAACGCATGCAAACAGAGCTGCAGAGTGTCCAGGCTCAGCTAGAGGCAGAAAAAACTCGGTTTAAGAAGATGCAGATGGATCTGCAAAAGGAACTGATGGGGGCATTCGATGAAAACACTAAACTCACTACTCTCCTTGATGGGAAAGTTCCTAAAAGTAAGAATTCTCTCAGATCTCTGTTTACTGTTGTTAAATATAGATTTACACACAGAATGTGTTTGAGAATTATCATCTCTTATGGAAAACCTATATGACCTCCATTTAGTCATTGGCTTTTTGAGCTTGAGAGGCTTCTGTTCTTGTTCTTGTATGCCGTTTAAAAAAACAACCCTATGGTTCCCTTTGCAGATCTAGTCGATGGTGTCCTTCTGGAGCGAACAGTGGCTGATCTAAGGAAGGATCTGGAGCAGCACAAGCATAGAAGCGAAGAGCTGCAGACTCAGCTGGAGCTGCAAAAACAGCAGGAGACTGAGGAGAAGAAGCAACTGGAACAAAAGGTCGACTGTCTCAGTCAACAGGTTAGTTTTGAGGGCTTAAAAGATCTGAAGCCCTTACTAATGCTGCTTTTCCACTTGTACCTCCTCGGCCCGTGTTCGGCGTGTTTCCACTAGCACCAGGTACCAAAACCAGGGCCGATTTATGGTCCTTGCTTCTGCCCGGTTCCATCGGGGCTGAGTAGGTACTAAACGTGACGTTGACGTGGTTGCTGGACATTGATTGGTCATGGGGAGATGGGCACACACGCAACCTAGCTTCTCGTATTGCGGCAAGTTGTGTTCTCTTTCTAGACTACTTTTAATAATGTTTGTTCTTAATTTTAGATACCAACCCGTACAGTCGGGGTAGTAAAGAGCTTACGTTAGTAATACTTAAACATATGTTTAGCATCAGCAACCACCTTTGCCTTTACTATAGTTGAGTCATGTTAACGTTAACCATGACCCATGTTGCTTAGCATCAAGTGGAAATTTTTTTTTATACTAGAACCACAACCTAATCTTAAAGGAGAAATCCGGTGTGATTTGGACCTGGACTGTACTGGAAGATGTTACCGGGTACAAACATATATCCAATAAATGTCTGGTCAAACTCTTTGTATCATCATTTGTTGGTGCTTTAGTGCTCATGTAGACAGTCACCATATATTTTCAGCTGAAATCCAAGCTCTTCTACAGAATATCATTTTCAATCTGTTCTCCTGTCCTATCAGTTCGTCAATCGACTTATCCTGATTTAATTTCAAGATGGCGGTGACCATAAAATTCAGTGAAGGTACTGTCTGTATTTACGGTCTTTTTAATAAAGTACCTGTTTACTTTCAAAGTTCTCATTGTCTCGTTTTAAATGTCAGGGCCCTAAGAAGTCTACCAGTGAAGTGTGGAGTAACTCTGAACCTTGTGTAAAAATAGCGATTTAGCTGCATAGGCAAAGCTGTGCCCCTATACCTAGAAGTGTAAGGTTAATGAAAGCTTCGGCTAAAAACGGTTTAATGTGGAATGCTGGGTGAACAGAGGTGAGCAACGGATATATGTTTGTACTCGGTAACATCCTCCAGTACAGTCCAGGTCCAAGTCACACCGGATTTCTCCTTTAACGGCGGCAAACATTACAAATGAATTTGTTATTAGAATGTAGTGGTTTTATTAAGGCCAGCTCTGAGGTAAACACATTTGTCAAGTTTGAGCTTTGAGTGTTGCATCAACCCAAGTATCAACCCAGACGTAAAGTTGACCACTTTATGCAGATTAGAGCCCGACCGATATATCGGCAGGCCGATATTAGGCATTTTCCAAACTATAGGTATCGGCATTTATAATGGCCGATAAATGAATATTTCAAAATTAAAATAAAAACGGACAAAACACATGAGAGTAGGCGTTTTATATACTCAGATAAGCATGACAGAATTTGTGACTATCAAGTCCAATATTTTGAATTTGATGTTCCGTTGTGACGATGAAATAAACAAGTTTATTTTTAAAATCCATTATCATGATTTTAGTTAAAACTCATAAATAAGTACAAATAGCTAATGTTATGGAAATCTTTTAATGTTTTGTTGCGAGTTTCTGAATTTGTTTTTTTTTTTTTTATAAATATCGGCTGATATATCGGAATATCGGATTTTTAAACCAACAAATATTTGTATCGGTATCGGCCTTCAAAATCCTTTATCGGTCGGGCTCTAATGCAGATACATCTCCCTATCTATTGTTCAAAGCTGTATAAATTTTTTCCATCATATTTTTCAGATGTTTCTTATTGTGTCCAGGATTAAAATAAGGCTAGGATACTAAATAAAAGACAAAGACAAGCCGACCGTTTGAAAAGACTTTAATCAACGTCACAGTATTTACCACACCCACTTCACATTGTACCTGGTACCATTGGAAAAGTAACACAAAAAACTCAAGTAGAGTGGTGTAGAGCCGAGCCAGGCTGAGTAGGTACTAGTGGAAAAGCGGCATAACACATATATATAAAGGCAACATGTGAGTAAGGATGGAGAGAGAGGGGAAGAAAATGCACAACCCACTTGTGCCTGTTGTATTTATTTTGCTAACGTTTTTTTTTTCGCATTATGACTGCTCATCAGGTATGCGAGTTGACCGGTCATCTTTGTGAGGTGCAGACAGAACGAGATGAGCTCCTTTCCGCTCAGCAAAGTAGCCAAGAGCGGCAGCGACAGGAACTTCAAAGCGCTCATGAGCAGACGGAGCAGCTCAGAGAAGAGCTCCAGAAAACTCAGGACTTGCTCCAGGAGGCCTTTCAGAAGGCACAGGAGCATCGGGATCAAGAAGTCCTGAAGGCTCTAGAACAGCAACGAGAATTTGAGGTGAAACTCCAGCAAAACCAGGAAATGTTAACCAAAGAGCTTCAAAGAGTTCAGGAACAGTTGCAAAGCGTGCAGCAGGATCTCCAGAGGGTCCAGGACCAGGAGACGATTCTGCAGCAGGAACTTCTAAAGACTCAAGAAAAACTGCAGCAGGACAATGAGAAGCATCAACAGGAGCTACTGAGTAACCAGGAGCAGCATCAGCAGAATTTACTAAAAGCCCATGAACATCAACAGGAAGAGCTTCAAAAGGCCACAGAGTTGTTGCACCAGAACCTTAAAAACAGCCAGGATGAACAAGAAAACCTGCAGCTAGAGCTGCAGAAAGCCTTGGAGGAAAAAGTAGGCTTACAGCAGGATCTCCAAAATGCTCAGGAGCAACTGCAGCAGGAGCTCCAAAGGGTTCAGGAACAGCTACAGAACCATGTTATCTTCACAGAGCCTGGTGTGTCCTCTGAGGAGGTAGAGAGGTTGCGCTCTGATCTCAGTACCCTCACAGTCCAAAGAGCTGAGTTACAGGAGATATTGGAGGGTGTCAGAGAGGAGAAGAACCAGCTGAAGAGAGACCTGGAGGAAAGTGTAGATATGGTATGGATTGGTTGACCATGCATGCCTTTGGCAACATTTTATCCAATATTCTTTAATTAGCTTTTAATCTGTTCCTCAATGAGTCCAAATTTGGCTGTTATCTTTTCAGTGTGTGCAGACCCAGTCTGAACTTCAGCAGCTTCAGAGCAAGCTGGCAGGCATTTCTAATGCATCTGATGAGCAGGTGGGTGTACTAAACTAAAGGACCAAACACCAGTGTCATCCATGTAATGTCTGTTATTGCAAAGAAATGGAATCTACTTCCCGTTTGATCATTTTAATCAGCAACACTGTAATGCTATTGAAATATAGACTAAACTGGTCAATAATATAAATCTAAATGTCATGTGATGCTTCATTTTATAGGTTCAGCAGCTAAACCAAGAGTTGGAGAAGTTGAAGAAAGAGAAGCAGCAACTTCAGGCTGACCTACAGGAAAATGTAGATATGGTAAAGCTTTGAAATTAAATACTAAAACCATCTTGTTGCCAATTGGTTGGTCGTGCTTTGTTATATTATAAGGCTGGGCTACCGGATACTTTCTCAAACAAAGCATATTGACAAACATGAACTAATAAATGGTTCTTCTGCAATCACTCTTTCCAATTCAATGAAGGCTACAGTTAGACCATTTGATTCAGGCCAATTCCTTGGTGTTTTTGTTCCCCTGTTTATCTATTTAGATGATTGAGAATCAGACTGAATTGAGAGAAGCTCTGGACAAGGTTAAAGAGCTTGAGGGTCAGCTTGTTACGACTAGTCGAACCAGTGCACAGGTGGGAGTGTTTTGTGATTTGTTTTTCGACAGAAGAGTGACCTGAGCCTGTCATGAACATAACATGACTCTTGTCATGAACTAAGATATAAAACCATGTAAAACCACTTTACCACATTACTGTTTATCTCAGCTTTTACTTCACTATATTCTCAGCGATAATTGCTTACTTCACCACATTTTCAATTGTCATCATGTTGGCAGCAACATGGAAGCTACTCAAGTAGAACTTTTGGGTACTTTCTTGGGGATTAGATTATAGACAAGTCAAACATTTGACTGTACATGATTCATGTTGTGTGATATTAATGACTGGTCAGTCCATGTAAAGTGTTACTGTATTTTAAATTCTGCCTCAACTTAAGTGCCTCAGAGAGCTCATTAGTATTTTTTTGAGCATTTAATAGTGCAACATGGTCCAGTCTGGGCAAAGTCTCTTCAAGAAATGATCCAGACCCTGTTTATGCTACTGAATGATTTTACTGACAAAAATACCAGAGTTCTTGTCTTACCGTGATGAAACGTGTGTGTGTGTGTGTGTGTGTGTGTGTGTGTGTGTGTGCGCTCTATCTTGCCCCTCCATAGGTCCCTCAGGCAACAGAGAACTCTCTGCAAGCCACAGCAGAACTAGACCGCCTGCGTACCGAGGTCATCTCTCTGACTGCGGAGCGAGATCAGCTAAAGTGTGAAATACAGGGTGAGGGAGGGCAGAAGGCCCAGGAGTTGGAGGCCTTGCAGCAGCAGCTCCACGTGGCTCAAGAAGCTCAGACACAAAAGGAGGGTGAACTACAGAAGATCAAAGAGCAGCTGCAAGATATTCATGAAAGGGCTCAAGAAACACAACAGCAACAGCTGCTTCATGCACAAGAGCAGCAGAGTCAGTTAGAAGAAAAACTTCAGAGGGCTGAAGAGCTTTTGCAGCAAGAGCTTCACAGTGGCAGTGATCGGCAGGAGAGGCTGCAGCAGAAGCTCCAGAAGGCTGAGGAGCAGCAGGATGCATTGCAGCATCAGCTGCATGAGCTTCAGGAGCAGCAACAGCAAAAGGAAGAAGAGCTCAGTAGACGCCAAGAGCAGATGGAGGAACTAGAACGAGAGCTACAGCACACACAGGAGATGTTGCAGCAGCAACTTTGCAATATTCAGTTACCTTACCAGGAGAATCAGGCTCCTCTTCAGCAAGAGCTTCATCAGGCACAAGTGGAACAACAGCAACAGGAGTTACAGATGGCTCAGAAGCAACATCGGGAGGAGTTGCTGAAGGCACAGCAACAGCAGCAGAGTCTTGAGAAAGAGCTCAGCACCACTCTAGAGCAACAGCTTAATCTTGAGAAAGATCTACAGAAAGCCCAAGAGCATCTGGAACAGCTGCAACAGGAACTACAGGAGAGCCGACAGCAGCGCAGCCAAGATGTGCAGAAAGCCCAAGAGCAGCAACAGCATTTTGAAGAGGAGCTGCGTAAAAATGAGGAGCTGCTGCACCAGGAGCTCCAGCGAGCACAGCTGGAGCAAGTGCAGCTGCAAGAGGAGCTCCAGAAGGTTCAAGAGCAACTGGATGATCGCTGTACTCCTCAACCCCTGGAGGAGGCTACTGGAGAACTGGAGAGGCTGAGCTCGGACCTGAGATCAAGCACTGCACAGAGAGAAGAGCTGCAGGAGATACTAGAGGGCTTAAGGGAGGAGAAGAACCAGCTGAAGAGAGATTTGGACATGGTGAGACTGTGGAGAAACTGTGTTTGTTGTGAGAATTGTATGAATGTTTTTTTGCTTCTTGAGGAAGCAGTGTCTGTTGTCTTTTGAATTGTGCCATGTTAGACATTTTGTATTTGTGTTCTACAGGCTCAGCATCAACTACAAGAGCTAGACGAGCTGAGGCAGGAGAAAACACAGATGCAATTAGACCTTCAGAGCAGTACAACAAAAGTGAGTGGACCTCTATCCAGTCCTTCATTTCAGTCTTTTGGTTTGTTTCAACAGTTTATGGCAACGTGTAAAACTGGCTCCTACTTGTGTTGTCTCCCAGGCTGCAGAACTTGAGGCTCAGCTGCGGTGTGTGACGGAGGAAAGGCAGCGCCTGCTTGGGGATAATGAGGCAGCTCAGAACCTCCAGAAGAAGATGGATCAACTCCAATCTGAGATCTCATCCCTCACTGCAGACAGGGAGCAACTGCAGGAGAGACTGATGGTGGGTGAGAAGAGACACTCCCAGGAACTCCAGGAGCTCAGTGCACAGAGAACGCATCTCTTCCAGAAGGAGAACTCTGAGGAGCTAGAGAGGCTGCGCTCTGACCTCAGCACCCTCACGGCCCAGAGAGACGAGTTGCAGGAGATCCTGGGAGGAGTCAGGGAGGAGAAGAACAAGCTGAAGAGAGACCTGGAGGAAAATTTGGACATGGTGAGAACTTGTTTTAAAGGCACGTTTTTAGCCTATGGATTGAAATTTTATTGGAAAACTCAATGTGTTCTCAAACCAGTAGGTGTTTTGTAAAGTTCAATCTAAAAGGTTTGATGCCTAAAGATCTAAATTGGAGAAAAAGATGATTGTTGAGTGCTTCATTTAAGAAGGTAGGATTTGTAATATGGTAGAAGATGTGGAACTGTTTTTAATATTTGTACTGTTCTGTAGGCTCAGCAACATCTGAACGAGCTAGAGGAAATCAGACTGGAAAAAACTCAACTACAGTCTGATCTTCACAATAACATGGAAAGGGTGAGGAATCTCACAACTACAGTTTTGTTTTTAGTTTGTTTTTCAGGTCTAATCGATTATGATGGTCTTAGATGCTCACCAAATGTTTTAGGGATGTCGAGACAGAAAATGATGTTTCTGTTATAATGGCAAATGAATTCAATGTTTTCTATTATTTTATGTTAAAATTAAAGGACAAATAACAATGATGGCTCTAAATCCATGTGAGCAATCACATGTAACGTGGTCTATCGGCTCCTTTAAAGGGATAGTTCGGTTTTTAACACATTGAGCCCCTTTCACAGGTTGTCTAAAATGCAATAAAGTGGTTGACATCGAATTTTAACGACTGCTTCTGTCTCGGCTATTTGGGAAATGTAGAATCGCCTCTGACTGCCTTCAAAATGGCTAGCAATGGGCATGTGTTGTTTCTATCTTTAAAACACTGGTTTTAAAGAAAGTGCTACTGACCAAGTGGTTAGTGGTGCTCGATGATGTTCCAAAACATGTATCATAGCGAAATAAAGCTTCTGTCATGTTTTATTTGGCACTTTGTTTATATGAAGGAGCAAATAGATCCCTATGGTACTTACAAAATGGCAAATAAAACATGACAGAAACTGTATTTTGCTACGATACTTGGGTTGGAACATCAGCAAACACCACTAATCACTCCATGAGTAGCACTTTTTTAAAAACCAGTGTTTAAAGGATAGAAACAACAAATGCCCATTGCTAGCCATTTTAAAGGCAGGCAGAGGCGATTCTATGTTTCCCAAATAGCCGTGACGGGAGCAATCAAGATTTTGGTGTCAACCACTTTATTTCATTTTAGACAACCTGTGAAAGGGGCTCAATGTGTAAAAAACCGAACTATCCCTTTAAGTTGAAAACGAATAAACGCAGAAATTGTTGTTTTTGTGTCATACTCAGATCATAATCTGGGTCTGGGCAATATTTTTATTTTTATTTTTTCTTTAAATGTCCTCCTTGTCCTCCTCTAGGCCGATAAACTTGAGGCTCAGCTGCGGTGTGTGACGGAGGAAAGGCAGCGCCTGCTTGGGGATAATGAGGCAGCTCAGACCCTCCAGAAGAAGATGGATCAACTCCAATCTGAGATCTCGTCCCTCACTGCAGACAGGGAGCAACTGCAGGAGAGACTGGAGGGTGAGAAGAGACACTCCCAGGAACTCCAGGAGCTCAACGCACAGAGAACGCAGCTCTTCCAGCAGCAAACTGTAGCAGCTTTGGAAAACTCTGAGGAGCTAGAGAGGCTGCGCTCTGACCTCAGCACCCTCACGGCCCAGAGAGATGAGTTGCAGGAGATCCTGGGAGGAGTCAGGGAGGAGAAGAACCAGCTGGAGAGAGACCTGGAGGAAAATTTGGACATAGTGAGTTTTCCTTTAAAAGTTCTCACCGTGTTCTCAAACCAGCAGGTGTTTCATAAAGTTCTGTCTAAAAGGTTTGATGCCTAAAGATCTAAATTTGGAGATAAAGATGACTGGGTGCTTCACTTAACAAGGTAGGATTTTTAATATGGTAAAAGATGTGAAACTGTTGTTACAATATGGAATGTACTGTTCTGTAGGTTCAGCAGCATCTGAATGAGCTAGAGGAAATGAGACTGGAGAAAACTCGACTACAGTCTGATCTGCACAATAACATGGAAAGGGTGAGGAATCTAACAACTCCTCCAATTTTGTTTTTAGTTTGTTTTTCAGGTCTGTTTTTAATCGATTATGGTAGTCTTAGATGCTCACCCAATGTTTTAGGGATGTTAAGAGACTGATACTGAAATAATGTTTCTGTTATAATGATAAATGAATTCATTTTTTCTATTTTTTTTATGTAAAAATGAAAGGACAAAAAACAATGATTGCCCTAAATCTAGTTGAGCAGTCACATGTCTCGTCTTCTTAAAGTTGAAAACGAATAAACACAGAAATTGTTGCCAAAACTCTGATCATAATCCTTGTCACTGGGTCTGGGCTATATATATATATATATATACAGTATATATATATTAGTTTTTATTTATTTATTGTCTTTTTTTTTCTCCCTTTAAATGTCCTCCTCTAGGCCAATAAACTTGAGGCTCAGCTGCAGTGTGTGACGGAGGAAAGGCAGCGCCTGCTTGGGGATAATGAGGCAGCTCAGATCCTCCAGAAGAAGATGGATCAACTCCAATCTGAGATCTCGTCCCTCACTGCAGACAGGGAGCAACTGCAGGAGAGACTGGAGGGTGAGAAGAGACACTCCCAGGATCTCCAGGAGCTCAGCGCACAGAGAATGCAGCTCTTCCAGCAGCAAACTGTAGCAGCTTTGGAGAACTCTCAGGAGCTAGAGAGGCTACGCTCTGACCTCAGTACCCTCACAGCCCAGAGAGACGAGTTGCAGGAGATCCTGGGAGGAGTCAGGGAGGAGAAGAACAAGCTGAAGAGAGACCTGGAAAAGACCTTGGACATGGTGAGAGAACTTGGGTTTATTCAATCAGCACCTCCCCTACATAACTTGCTCTGGTTTAAAGTCATTAGTGCAGTGAGTATAAAGTATATATTAAGTCTTTTTTTTTTTCGTCAACTGCAGCGTATGAAAGAGGAGATGACTCCAAAGACCACCTATCCTGATCACACACAGCTGGTAAGCACACAGGGCCAATAGGTGCTCCCTATAGGTGCTCCTTATACATCTTGCTTGGCTTTGGTATTGCATCATCAATGCTTCATGGGGAGGGCTAACTAACAAATCAGCCAAATTAGTACCCAGAATATGCTTCTAAAAACATTGCCTAAAACAAACACCATGTGCTTCCACTAGGTGGCTCAAGAAAATGAATCCCAGGAGAAATTGAAGGTTAGTGCTTCACTACACTCAAATAGAGACAGAATTCAGCAAATCAGTCCTCAATGCCAAACATTAACCCAGCACCCTTTGCTTTCCAGGCGTGGTCCCTGCGAATGCAGCGTCTGTCCGAGCAGATCTCCCACAAGCTGGACGAGTGCTGGACAACCAAGCTGCTGGCATCAGCCAAGCTTACCCAGAGAAGACTGATATACGGGCTGCTGCCCCAGTTTCCACACTTGCAGTCTCTCGGCTTTAGTCTCAAGAAGAGCACGCGGCAGGTGGAAGACCTGCTGTGGACCCGACTGGTGAGATGGATGGACTGCATGTGTAGTCACTTCAATAGATCGGTTAGAGAGAATTCAAGGAAGCTGTGTGTGTGTGTGTGTGTGTGTGTGTGTGTGTGTGTGTGTGTCTATATATATATATATATATATATATATATATATATATAT
>JAGFZM010000077.1:220533-236221 GCA_017657215.1 Limnothrissa miodon
TATATATATATCCAATACTGTATGTGCAGACACTGAAAACATACAATTTATTTTTTTTGAATGAAATAAAATAGTATTGTTAATGAATGTTTAGTCATTTGTATACTGATATATCTCCTTTGCATGTAGGTCTTGCTTGAAAAGCTTGTTGTGGCTTATAGAAGCCACTATGAGGCACTGTGGCAGCAGGAGGCCCCAGCTGTAGAGCAGAGTGGCTTAATGGCCCAGAAGAACACCTCTCGCCAGCCTTGTTCTCCTGATGATGTCCTCCTCTGCTTCCTTCTGGAGAGGAGGGAGCTTCGTCTGCAGGTAGGCCTGAATTGGTGGTGTGACTGCATTTACTGTAGGAGCAGGTTCATGTCGGCGTTTCTGCTGTGTGAGCAAATAAACCTTCTCCCTTAAGTTTCTTTAGGGATTTAAGGACAAATTATTTAACTTCCATTCCGTTGTAGTAGTATTAGTAGTACAAGTTATGCATGTTGATGGCCCTATTCTAACCATAGTTGTTGCATTTGACCCAGGAAATGACTGTGGTTGTCCAGCGCCTAGAGAATGGACTAACTGAACTGGAGAATGCCCTAAATGTGGAGGTCCAGCTATCGCTGCAGGCTAACCAGCGTTTTGGGGAGCTGAGCTCATGCACACCAGGCAATCCCGGTGCCCTCAACAGTCATCTTCAGCAGGAGACCAGTCGGCGCCTCCGTGTAGCCGGCTGTGAACGAACCATTTGCCAGGTGAGAACCCTGTAATGGTCTAGGGAAAACTAACACTAACGTAGAGGTGTGTCTGTGTGTTGTGTTTATCACTTTTCAAGGTGTATTGTGTGTCCCTGTCTCGGTTGCAGGTCCTACGCAGTGAACATCTGCGTGTTCACAACAGCCGTGAGAAGCGTTGCCAGATGGCAACGCCACAAAGTCTGACGCAGACAGCGGCTTCCGAGATCCAGCAGGACGATCAACAGCTCGGCATCAAGCTGCAGCAGGCCCTCACTCACACACAGGTATACATCTTCATACTCCCCTATCAAGTTTGGCACACTACAATGTAGATGCATCGTTTTGAATCAGACTCTCTCAGTTCATCATTCATTCATGCATGCTGTACAAAGACTGTTCACACCCTTAGGACTCAAAGTCCCATTTTCATTTTTACTGATGTCCCACTCTAGGCAGTAGAGAACAAGTTGCAACATCTACAGGAAGCTCACAATCTCTCTTCTCAGCAGTGTAGTATACAGCAGCTTCAGCTAAAGGAACTGCAGGACAAACTTGCACATGCTCAGGTACATTTTCTTTTGAACATTTACAGACATGCGTCCATGCCCACCTCCCATTTTTCTTTCATTTCAGTGTAAACGTTTCATGTGGTTCTTGCTTAGTTATTTAACATTACTGGTATCAGAATTGTCACTGCTTGAAATGAAAGACATGAGTTTTTTTACTTATCAGCAAGCAACAAAAATTTGATTGCCATCCACATGCAAGAATAAAAATACTCTTCATTTATATGATCTTTAACTCTTCTCAAATAAAATCAGCATAACCTTACCTAAACCACCGTTGGTGAATTTCCTTTTGTATGTCTCTGTCTGCTCATGTAGACACTGGCCCAGAGCAGGATGACTCCCAGTGTTATTGAAATGCAAAACATGAAAGATCAGCTAATGAACATGGAGCTGCAAAACTCAAAACTCAACACCACCCATCAGCAAGAGTAAGACCCATATAAGCTCTTTATATCTAAATTAAATAATAAAAATAAATAAGTATATCAGCCGACCTTGATAACAAATGTGGTGTGTTTGGTATGGATCACCATAGTGGCTAAATCGGTAACGTTCGTTATGATCGCTACACCCCATCCCCCAATTGGTACCATTTAGGACCCTCAACTGTTCCAGTATCTAAATAAAGCAGTAGCACAAAGAGTAATTGGCATCCTAATGAGAGAGAGTGTGTGTGTGTGTGTGTGTGTGTGTGTGTGTGTGTGTGTGTGTCTAGGCTGGAGAGGCTGATGTCAGTGCTGAAACACAAGGAGGAGTTGATCCATAAGCTGAGAGAGGATTTGAGGATGAAGCAGCAAGATGAACACTCATGTGAGGACTTGGTTTTGCCCCCCCTTCCCCCCCCCCCTCTCAAATACTCCACCTCCTATGTGCTTTTCTCTCACAGAATACACTTCTACACTGTTACTCAGTCACAACCCCTATTTGCCTCTACAGATATTGAAGAGTGTCACTCCAAACAGTCTGGGCACCAGGAGAAAAATCAGCAGTTACAGCAAAAGATTGCTCAGCTAGAGAGGTGTGTGCGTGCGTGTGTGTGGGTGGGTGGCTGTGTACCCTATGTTACTACACTTCACGCCTGTGTGTGGCAATGGTTCAGAAGCAGAACACTGGGTGGTGTGATGTTGCCTGTTGCTAATTCGCTACTGATCTAATTAATGACTATTTGACACATAGAAAATACAACACAACAGTGGTGTTCTGACCAGTCACTGGTGTTGTCGTTATGGGGCCAGATGTTTTTACTGGGCTGTACACACAGCAGTGAGGAAGAACTTTGTTTTGATTTCATGAAATCATGGTCAGAGCATTACTCTGCACAAAGCCTATAACTATGGCCCCATTGTTCGAAGTCACCCAGTGCTGCTGATGGGGAAACAAATGAGCCAAGTGAAATGAAGTTACATTGGCTTTACTAGTCAGTGTTTGCTGCCATTTTACTATGCGGTTTGCGCTGTAACAGATTTTCTCATTGTTTCTCCTACCAACAGCACATGTTACCTGAAAAAGTGTTGCTTTACCTGAAATGCGTTTTGAAAATTGAATGTTTTTGAGTATGAAACCATTCAAAAGGGTTTGTGATTGGTGGAGTCTTTGTAGTTTGGTTGGTTAAAAAGCTGTCTTTGTTTTACAACAGCCAACTGTCCAGTCAAAAGGAGGATATTGACAGATGGAAACGCCGTGCATACAAACTCAAAGAGAGCCGTCGTGAGGGTGGCCTACACACCCCCACCAAACGTACTCGCCCACCCACACCCACTAGGCATACACCCACCAAACACGCACTACCCCTCACACCCAGCAAGCGCCCGGCTCTGGGCGAGACCCCTCTGCTGAATTCCCCACAGCGACCACTGTTGGATTCCCCCAAGAGCCTGTTCTTCGACATGCCACCAGGCACCCACGGGCCGCCTCTCGCACGCACCAAGGGCTTCTTTGACGACTGTGCCCTGGGGTCGGCAACTGGTAAGCTTTCGAGTCTGCAGCTACGTGGTTGAGCTACACAAGATTACAAGACTTGCATATGTCACATCTCAGTGTAGTAGGCACATATTTGAAAGACACCGGCACGCATCCTGCACCTTCACACAAATTGCCTATATGCTGCAATTCAAACCCACATAACTGGCAAAAATGTGTAAAATATCCATTCACTGAGTTGTCTGAGTCCATGTTTTTGCACAAATCCATACATACTGAACTCTAAATGACCATTTTGTCCCCATTCCCACTTAGACTTTGGATCCAGTTTCACTACATAGAACCCCAAACGTAACAATACTTAGCATATCTATCTAATGGCATATGTCTGCCTCATCACTGTCGCAGTAGATTCGTTTATGTTTTATTCGTTTTAGTACTGTCCGGTTCACAAAAACATGGGTGTTAACCATTTGACCATTCAGTCCGTTGAAAGAGGAAGAACATTCCATCCCACAAAGTAGCCAACTTGGTTAGCAAGTATGCTTTTGGAAAAATTGATTCTTCCCAATTTCAATGCCTGTGGCAGCGTTACCACTCTGTATGACCAAGCAGTCCCATAATGCACTGCGGTCTGAATGTGAAGGCATCCTCTTTTTGCTTGCCCCAGACAGTGAGGAGGAGGATGATGCTGACGAAATGGCTGCTGAGGGTAAACCCGTGTCTATTCTGGGTGCACTCACTGGGTGTTCATGGGTGCTTTTTAAGGCTGGTGTGTGCTTTCATCACAGTTATGTCACTGGGAGGTTGGTGACTTTGGTAAATTGAACAGCAAAGTAAAGCTAACTTGTCTCCAGTTTCAGCAGTGGCCAAGGAACTGTTAAGGAGGGGCTTTCCATTAGGCAGATTTGTGTTTTGTGTCAAGAAGTTTCTCTCCCCTGATGACTCTGTTGATCAACACCTGATGTCAGTTTGTTAGCGATGACTCAGGTGCACTTGGAATGGAATGCAGCTCTACCGGCTCCATACCGATAGGGAGTAGCTACCCCTCACACCGTCTGATTGTAGCCAAGGATCACACCAGTCCAAAAATATGTCCCTTTGTAATGTGAAAGTACGCCCATGCTTAAATTAGTAAAAGTAGGCCTGATGATGCGTACAGAAATATATAACTGAAGATGGCAAGTACTCAATTAATGAATGATGAAGAGCATGGTGGCAAAAGAAGGTTTCAAAACCAAGATTCTGTATGTTTGGAACTGATGCTCTGATCCAACTTTCAGTCTTTATGGTGATGGTGCCTGATATGTGGTGTTTTGATGTGCTGATTGTAGGGCTGTGCAATTTTGTCAAAATTGCGTGTGTTTTTTTTCCCCCCAACCAATATTACTATTGCGATTTTTCACAAAAACCACAAGCACCAAATGTCTCATTAATATGCATATTTGTACACAAGGTCTAATTAAAAATAGAAAATGAACTATTCTCATTGACCAGCATATTTTTATTCAAGAGAATATCTTGTTGTGTTAAACCCCAATCCTTGTAAACATAGTGCAGAGTGTAGCTAACAAACAAGGCTATACAGTTACAAAACAAAAAAATTGCGCGCCTCTGAAATTTAAAAATTATTTATTATAATTATTTTGAGAATGCAATTAATTTTCCAACCCTAACAGTACCCTTATCTGGTACTGATGTAGCCACTACAAAGCCATAAAACTGTTGAACTGCTGTAGCTAGACTGCAATGGAATTTAGCTTCCTCAGGCTATGTTGATTCTTTTAGCAAAAGCTAGAAGCTAAAGTTTAATCCACTAGCTGTGTGGCGTCATCATAAAACTAGTTTGAAAAGATTGATGGTAGTAGCCATGCTGCTTGTAGCCTGATGACATTTGGTCAAGGCACCAGTACTAAAGTTCCTTTTGTGTTTGCTCTCTGTGGGCCTTAAAAACTAGCGTTACCTGTGGCCTTAACTATTGAGCTAAACATGTTCCTAGAGCTTCAGGATACTAGTATGTGCTTAAGGCTGGGACCTAAAGCCTCTTTTACCTTTCTGATACCAGCTTGATTCAGCTTTGTTTTTTTTTGTTTTGTTTTGTTTTGTTTTACAGTTGCCTCACTTTGTCAATTATTGCTCAGAGGATTTTCTTAATTACTGTATGGCTAATTATTGCTAAACTTTATGGGCATCAAATTGTCAAATATTAATAAGATGGCTAATCATTACTGCTTTGTCCACAGGGTCCACAGAGGGAGGCCGTCCATCCAAAAATGACGAGTGGTGGGCACAGTCCTCCAAACAGAGTCAGCAGTGTGAAACACAGTGATTGGCTTTTGTCCTGATCCGTCCTGTTCATTTGTCCATGTTGTGTCTTGTCACTCATCAATGTTGTAATTGTATACTTCTTGCTTTTTAATATTTTGAATAAAGAGATTTTTTGGGGGGGAAAAATGATCCTGATAACAGTCTAAGGACCTTTCTGAATCCAGGAATTAACTGGCAACTGTGGGTTTGGAAAACACACCCACCCTGTTTAACGCAATCTATTTTCCTGTCATCGTCCATTTCCCTGAGGTGATTGAAAAGGATTAGTTCATACATTCAGAACATCCCCCAACATCTACAGTACACATATATATACACTATGTATAGATACCTTTCAAAGATAAGAACAGTTCTAATTATGTACAATTGAGAGACTAAGCTATAACTTGTGCAAATGATGTTCTGGAAATGATCAGATAAATGCTATAGTGCAAGAAAGAATGGTGTAAGTACATTGCCATGGCAGTGATTGGGCTGCACCATAATTTGCCCACTTCCATTGTAATGGAGTAAATCAGTGGTTCCCTATTTCAGAGGTGGATATTGTGTCCAATTAAAGCTTCATAGCAGATCAGTGTGTGTGAGAGATGACCACAAAAGGAAGGTTCACCGTCCTGTTACTTGCTCTAAAAGGTTAAAGCCTTAATTCCTTATCTTTTTCAGATAGCCTCTTGCCTCCACTTGTAAGAAAAAAACACACTTGCATTCAGGTATGCAGCTCTTATTCTCTTTGTGAAACTGAACAGCCCCCTCTTCTTTGGAAGGCTCTTAAGTAACCCCGGCATCACATACTGGTTTGGCTGCTCTGTCTTCCCTCTCAGACACAAACACCTTTCCCACCCCACTTCCCTGACTCTTTTGGCCTCGGCCCTCCCCCCTTTAACCCATCTCCTTGTAGTGAATGCCCTTTTCTCACTCATGTCACATCTTAGTGAAACAGAATGTACTAGTCCCTCCCCCTATTAGGATTTGTAACAAAGCCATTCGTTAGCATATTAAACAAACCTTCCACATTGGAAAAAGTCAGTCAGTTTTATTGTCAATTTCTTCACATGTACTAGAAATACAAAGAAAACAAAATGAAGTTTCTCACTGTTGCATGTGTAGACAACACAGGGCAAACGGTAAAGTGCACAGACACAACAGAAAACATGTCCTAATTGTTAAAGTAACAAATGGTTAAGTGGATTAAGGCATAAGCTTTTGATGCTACTGATATAAAGAGATGAGGGTATCTAGCCTCAAGCAAACCTATTCCTAATTGGGTAAAAAAAAAAAATACATTATTTGGTAACATATTAATTGGTGTCTGACCCATGTTGTGACATTTCTGTAGACTTATCATGTAAAGTTATCTGCTTCATGATATATCAATGTGGATAAAGGAACAGTTTTTCAGAGCATGCTTTACTAAATCCAGTAAGTCATAGAGGCAAACAACGGTTGTGTGGATTGTGTGTACAGAACTGAATGGGGAAGAGTGAGGTGGGGTTCTCCAGAGGTCCGTGTGTGATCTTGTCCTGGCTTAAGTCGCAGAACTGCTGAGGAGAGAAGCTTTGACTTACTGGGTGTCGTTTTTTATTAATTGCGGACAGCAGCTGCCAGTCAAGGGGAAGTGGACATTAGTCACCTTTGGTCATATGTGATTGGATAGTCGGAGCCTCCCTCCATTTGGGTCTTCACTGTGACCCTTTACAGCTGTCTGGTCTGTATGTTGAGGCTGTGATTCCTTCTATGACCCTAGCTGGGTATTTCAGGAGTTCCAAAGGCAAGACACGTCCTCAAACACCTCGTTTACAACATTCTAAAATCTGATTTCTACATTTTTTATACACTGATTTTCTGGCAGATCAGAATGTGCTTTACACCCTTCAATGCACTTATGTGGGTTTGTTTTGATCTGTACTCAGCACAGTTTTTTTTTTTTTTTTTGGTAAATCGTTAAAACTTGACGTGAGCAGTGGCAGAAAAGAGGTCTTCAAGTTTTATTTAACAAGCCAGCATATCACAGGAATGCATGAAACCAGTTTGCTACTTTGTATGTGAAGACTTTGCCTCGGTTCATTTCCTGTGTTTGCACCCCCTTCCAGCATTCATCAGACAGCTCTCTTTCTGTCTTTATAAAAAATCATCTGGCTTAAAGCACATTGCAAACAGCTTCTTATGTCATGTTAAAAATAAAACAATTTCTCTAGTCCAAACTTTGGTTAAGCGTGGACAAGACTTTGTTTGCTACCACACACCTTATTCAGTTTCAAACACTTACGTGTCCCCACCCCTCAGGTCTTACGCAAGAGCTGTACCCAACACCCTTAGCCCTTTATCAGAGCCCCCCTACTGATCATACCCTGACCATAGGCTACATTTTGAACTCTAGTGATTTTCTTGCTCAGATGTGTTTCATTTGTGAGAACACAAATACAAAACATTTTCTATTAATCTAACCTCACAACCTTTCTACTTTTGCTATGTGAAATTATGGACTCTGGGTCAGTACTGCTAAAATCTATTACAATTCAGCTGCATAGCCATTTGAATATACAAATGTTATGTTTTACATTTTCTCTATTCTCTTAGTTTTACATTTTCCCTTCCCTTGTTTTACACACATTTTTTTTAATTTTGCTCATCCATACACGCCTTAATATTGACTTTTTCACGGAATCCATATTCATGAACTCCTCTAAAATACTCTTCTTACCAAAGGTTTCTTGATCTCTTTATTTCTGGAGTTGCTCTCGCCACATGTGTTTCTGACTGAGCTCATGTTCCTGTCCCGACCCCCATCTCAGCAGCTACCAGTCATTCATCACTTGTATGTGTGTGTGTGCACGTACACACTGAATATACACACACACACACAGCACATGGCCCTGGGCAAAAATTCACATTGCAGGAAATTTCGTTTAAAGACACTGGATCTCTGTTGTTGTGAGGAGAATGTGAAGCAGCAAATACCAAAGTAATGCAGCTTTTTGTTGATGAAACAAGGTTAAGATTGTTGTCTCTCAAGATTATTGTCAGCCTCAGTCTTCCTTACACTGACAAATACAGCATGCTTCAAGGTTTATCTGTTCTAAGGGCTTGTGTTTATGAAGGAGGGTTTTATAGCAGGGTAGTGGATTAGATTGAGAGAGAGAGAACTGAGAATTTGGGGGTTGTCTTGAGGGGGTTGTTGAGCTAAGATAAATGTGGGGGATGGTCTCATTCTTAAGTAGGGAGCAAACAGAGAGAGAGAGAGAGAGATGCTCTGATAACATTCTTTACCTGCTTATGGAAACTACTTAAACATTGATTCATTAGCAGATTACTACAGAGACAACAACTAAATAAAGGGCATAAGAGATTATTTACTCCCCAACCTCTCAGAAAAAAGATCCTCAGTACACAATGAACAGCTGTAAAATATTTTCACATATGCTTTGTCAGTGATGTCAAAGTCATTCATCTTTCTTGTAGGTTAAGCCCATATATGTTTTTTGATCATTTGACCTGGAACTTCAACTGTGGTCAGAGGCAGTATGGAAACACAAGGTCTTTTTTTTTTTTTTTTACTTCTCCTCACACATTACAGACTAAAACAAACAAGATATCGAGTTTCCCTTTTTTTCCTCACTGGCCTTTTTCTTGCCAGTGCCTGTGGTCTCCGGGGAAACAACCAGGAAGGCCAGCAAAGCCCACAATCATTGCAGGTCATAGTTCACCAACTATACAACTCACTGTCCATTTATTGTACAGAGTAAATGTATTATTCAGATAATCTAGCACCTATTTATGATAAATATAAACAGAGAAATAGGGTAAAAATAGCTAGTTCCCTATGAATAGCCATGTACTTATCTATCTATTGTCATGCACTACATCCCACTTGATCTCTGAAGCTGAATCATATGTGCATGGGAATGGCTAAAAGCTTCTTTGCTAAGAGAAACGGTGTGATGTTTCTGTATGCGTTCAGTTCCATAAACAAGCTGTAGCTTGTGCAACATATGCTATGAAATTCCTGTTTTTGTGTAGCTTGGTCATTTTGCAGATTTGCATATTCCTTGTCCAAGTCATTGAGCAGGATTTCACCCCACCCCCCAGGAATGCAGAACCTCAGGAGCTCACACAACCTCAACAAAAACCTTTGAGGAGGGGGCAGCAGTCACAGGCTTACTCCAAAATCCTTTGAGTTGCCCTTGGAGTGGCTTATATGCAGCTGACACGCTCTCCTCACTGTCTCTCGTTGGTATCCGATGCTGCACATGGTGGGTTTTTTACAGTTTCTATGAACTATCTCTTTCCTGGTTCATTTTAGAGTTTGTTTCTAGAGAGGGAAGTTGGGGGTATTAAATTACGGCTGGATTCCTGACATAGGTGACCCCTCATGGACGAAGGGTATCACAGACTCTGCTCTACCCACTCACATATTAGGCACACACAAAAAACTGCACTCATAGACTTTTTGTGACAACAGAGGGGGGTGGGGGTGGACAGACAGGAGTGCATCATGGTGGCACTCACACGTCATACATACATGCACATTCTGTCACATTCACACTGGCATTAAAACATGCACTCTAACCAACCCACACAGTTATTCATATAACAAAAAAATCTTTTGATCCTTAGTCACAGAAGCTTTTTGATACTTGAGTGTTCTGGGTCGGTTATCGTGGGTGGGTCCTGACAAGACAAACAAGGGTTGTTTTGTAAACTGTGTGTGTGTGTGTGTGTGTGTGTGTGTAGTAGCCATTCATTCAACCCCACCTGTTGATTACATCAGTCAGTCACACCTGGTGGTCAGATTCCTGCAGGAGTTGTCAAAACAACAACAACAACATAGTATCTTGTATATGTATTCACAGATCTATGTACATTATTTGTGTGTGTTCACAAGTTTCTATGGGCATGAGTCAAAAGCAGGTTTTGTGTGTTAATGGAGGGAGGGAACATGACAGTAGAACACACATGTGCGCACACGTACTCTCTAACTTTCAGCCTCCCCTCCCCCATATAGACCTCAGAACTTCCTTTAGTATCCTTGGAGTCACATACACATGCCTTAATACGCCACTAGAGAAACTAATGTACAAACACGTTGTGCAAAATACATTGCTCATATTGCAGCTGCTGCAGTCTAATGCTTCAGTGTGTATGTTCTTAAATATCTTCCTACGTGTTTGTATTTGTTTCTGTTTACAAATATGGCATAAAACATCACTATTGTCCTTTTTGGACTATATATATATCTACAGATAATGAGTTAGCACAAATTGTGGTGTGTGTGTGTGTGTGTGTGTGTGTGTGTGTGTGTGTGTGATTTAGATGAGTAGTACATTTTCTACACTTGTGTCTTGCATGTTTATGTCATCTTCTGTGAGAAAAATAGAGCTATAGGTTTGTGTATGGTGTTTCAGGAGGATCACTTGGTTGTGCAAAATCAGGGCATGTCTACCCCATGTTCCAAACCAGGACATGAAGTTCCATGCTGTTCGATAAGCCAAGGCTAATGATCAATAGGAAACATTTTAGCGAGTGTAGCGTGTGTGTGTGTGTGCTCCTTTGCACATATGAACGTCCCATGTGAGGTGGGGCTACTTGTGGGGTTACTTGTTTCCTATGAATCAGAAATGGCCTATAACTTTACCATCATCACTTACTTCAATCATAATTGATAAGCAATAATGAAACAGAAGATTGGAAAATTAAATGAGGATGCTGTTGGTGTCAAAAACAAATATTTTTTTCTGTGGGCATGATTTGTTTTGGTTGGTGGATATTATACAAAGCATAATATTCTCCCTGCCACGCTCTGGCCACTTTTCACACTGAGGTTTTACATTAGGTATATGGGGTGCGGGGCAGTGCACGCGTGCAGTGCACGCATGATATCCAGTTATGTAACACACTTCCAAACTATAGATACGCCCACTTATGCTAATTGCAATCAGAGAGTCTGTGATGGGTACAGAGTTCCCGCCTCTAGACACCCGCACGGGCATATGTGATGAGCTGCGCTTTAAATAAAGCCGTGTGTACAGCTCCGTACTGCTCTCTAGTCCTAAGACCGGCACGCCGCCCCTCTGCTGCCCGAACCTCCATCATCTCCTCTGGTCCTCCGGAGACTTTCAGGCTCACGGTCTATATCTGATCTGCAGCCATGCCTAGCAAGAGAAAGAAGAATAAGCGCCGCATGAGGAGAGTGGTATGTGAAACAATAATAGCTTATAACTTGTTTTAATGGAAGTAGCCTATATAAATGCTACTATATCAGGTCGGTTAAACCAGAAAGTGCGCTCAACTTTCAAAGATGGGGAGGTCTAGTGAAAGAGTGAAAAAAGAGGCATAACAGCCTGTTACGTTTCTTTTCACTCCGAAGGACCATGTCAATAAGTTATTATCCTTTGATTTTCATTTCACACGGTGTAGGCCTATTCAGATCGTAATATAGGCAAGCTTTTATTTTGTATTGGCTATAGGCCTAATATTTTGTTACAAGTATGCATTCAATCAAAATATTCATAAAATTCAGTGGTATGTTTGGCTATCTGCGAAGGGGGTGTGCCCCTGAGCGCGTCCACGCAGTACAAGCATTAAACAAAGGGCCGATGGACCTCGTGTACCCCGTGTTTCTTTGGCACAATATGTTCCTTACATCTTTGCGGTTCATTGCAGCTGATTTTATGGCGCAATTTCCCCAACATTATATCAGGCCAACAATGATATAGTCTAATGGTCTACGTAGCCAACTAAACGTAGGCTACTGTTAAATGCGATTTTGAACACGATGTCCAGTTTGTCTTCCCTCAGTGCATCTCGTGTGTGCTGTGGGAATGCTATTAAGTGAAAAGGAATATTCGATCTGCACAATTACATGGGCTACATGTTAATAATTAGAACTTAAATAGCATATGAGCAGGAAGGAAATTTAATTTGCACCCCAACATCTTTAAATAATACCCAATGTTGTGTGTAATTTTACTAATGTTATGAAACTCGAAAAAACGCAGCAATTAATACGGTTTGTGCACTCAACAATCTCTGAACCGTCGAAGCGTAGCACTCGCGCTCTGTTGCCTGTGGTTCACGTGCGCGTGCCCGCCAGTAAAGTCCTGTTTATCTTGGCTTCTGCTGCCCTCCATATATCTGTGTATTGAGAGGTGGGCGTTCACATTCCTGTGGAACCAGGCAGTCTCCGCGAATTAGATCAGGGGAAATATGCCTCCTGAGTTAGTGTGCCGTCACCATCTAAATCGGTCTTTTCAGTGTTGATTGATATACACACATAAAAATACATTAATGCCTACATTAACGTGTTTCACTATTTAGCATAATATTGCCTATTTTCATATTCTTAGAACCCCAAATTGAAAGTCTGCCACTGTGGAGTTAAACAGCTCATGTTTATCTTATCCAGAGAAATGCCTGGTTATTTTAGGCTGTGTACCCATGTGGTTTGTCTACCTCCCTGGCAACATCACCCGTTAGTATAATGAAGATTTCCTGTATTCAGGCCCATGTGTGTGTGAGGGCACGTGTGTTTGTGTGTGTTTATGTGAATATATGTGTATTTGTGTAGCCTATGTGCTTCTCTGTGTCTGTCTGACCTAGAGGGCTCAACTCTTTGCTGATGTTGGCTTTCTCATCAGCCAGGCTTAGGTGCTAACATACACAGGCACAAAGCAGTGTGTGCACACATATACACACCCAAACACACACACTCTCTCACATACTCTCCCTCACTTTTTCTCTCTCCCTCACAGAGACCCACACACTGACACACACACACACACACACACACACACACACACACAAAGGGTAAACAGCACAAGCCCTGTGAGCTGTTGGCTGCCTGGCCCCAGTGATGTTCAGTAGAGCGAGATGGGTGATTGTAAAGTGATGATAATGAGTCTTTAATGAGACTATGGGGTGATTATAATGTGATTATAGCTGCATTCTCGAGCGCTTAGCCTGTCAGAACACTTATCCGGCGAGCATGGGGCTTTGCTGGCACACACCTCACTGGCTCCCAAACACACACCCACACACACATATTCCCACACACACCCGTGGCACACTACCCCTCACAGCTCACAGTTTACATTGTCACACATCACTGTCCTCCCCTGCAAACACTACATTTTTATAATGGAGACTAACTCCCCACTACCCCATCTCTCTTTCTCACTCTCTTTCTCTGAGCAGCAGTTGCAGAGGCGAGCAATGGAGGAACAGTATGCTTCTGCAGCTAAAGGAACTCCTGGACTCAGGGCCGTCTCTGCGCCAGGCGCTCCCCAGGCAAAACCTCCAAAGACGGCAAAGGCCCCAGCTTCAACTCCCAAACCAAAGATCCCACAGGTGTCTGCATGCCCACCTGTCAAACCTCCTGCCCCTGTCATTGTCGAAAAAGTCCCAGAGGTGTCTGCATGCCCCCCAATTGAACCACCTATCCCAAAACTTGTCCCCATAGTTCCAAAGCTCTCTAACTGTCCCCCAATTAAAGCCCCCAAACCAGAACCAGTTGCAGTCCCAGAACCTGTCCTTATTAAACATGAGCCAGTCAGAGAACCAGAACCAGAGCCAGAACCAGAACCAGTCACTGTGGCTCCAGAACCAGTTATTGAACCAGAACCTGTTGTTGTCAAACCAGAACCAGAGCCAGTGCCAGAACCTGTTGCCACGGCACCAGAACCAGTTATTAAATCAGAACCAGAATCTGTATCATTGGCACCAGAACCTGTCTGCGAACCAGAACCAGAACCAGAACAAGTCACGGTGGCTCTGGAGCCAGTCGAGGTTAAATCAGAAGTGATTGAGGAGCCCGATGTGGTGGATGCACCCGAACCAGTTTCTGTTCCTGTCGCTGAGGTAGTGGAGGTTGCAGAATGCGTGCCCGTCGCAGAGTCGCCAGAGGAAGCTCCAGTTGTGCCTGAGGACTCCCCTGTTCCTGTTCCAGTAGAGGTGGTAAGTGTCTCTGAACGAACAATACCATTCCTACGACAGCATGGGAACCTATCCATCCCCTTTGTCTCAGCTAGCCAGGATAAGCTTTTTGTTGGCCTGTGCTGCACACGTGGCTGAACACACATGGCCACCTATCGTGGGGATGTGCAGACACTAGACACGCCTGTCGTCTTGGATGCACAGGCCTACTGTACATGCGTGAACAAGTGAGAGTATAGGCTTCCCAGAATAACTCTGGCCATGGTTCCTCCAGAGGGGCTTACTTTACTCAGTGGAGGCATGCAGCACATTCTTACACAAACACACACACACATATACAGAAATAAATTGGGCACAGAGGTCAGATTAGAGGTGGTTAGATGGAGGGGTGGACCATTGGTCATTTAAACTTGCATCTAATAAAAATTTGATGCAAGTATCTGGGTAGTCTAGTGACCCACATGACAGCACTTGGGTAACCTAGGTGAGATCCCCACCCCCTTCAGAGGGGGTGTGGCCCAGTCTAGGAAAGAGAGTCGATTAGAGACAGAACATTCTGTTCTCTTCTCTTTCCTTCTCTTCTTGGACTCTCGTTCATTTGACCCGCGCACCCACCCACCACTCCTCCTGTTTGCCTGTGGGGCCCTAGCTAAAGAGGGAGTGTGGAGTGAGTTTGTGTAGTGTGTGTCAGTGACTGATTGTTATGTGTATGCGAGGTGTGTGTGGGTGTGGGTGTGTGTTTGTTGAGAGAGAACTTACACACAAAGCTTTAGGGCTTGTCATTGATTGGTGTGTGTGTGTGTGTGTGTGCACGCACGGTGGGGGGTGGAGGTGGGCGGTGTTGAGAGAGTAGGGGGTGTGGTCATAGGAAGCAGTGGATTGTGGGTGATTTGTTGCCCAGGTCTGGCACGTGTGGGGTCCTATAGATGGGGGAGGGTCTCCTGTAGGATGGGGGTTGGGATTCCACTCCTTCTTACATGTCTTGTACTGCCTACTGCCTACCCATCTGTGGATGCTGGCTTTGTGCAGACTCCCTGTGTGTGTGTGTGTGTGTGTGTGTGTTGGGGGGAGGCTTTGTGTATGTGAAACAATTACATGAGTAAATGTACTCTGGTCAGTGCCATACCCCAAGGGGGCAGGGTCCAGAGTGGAGTGGAGATGGCTCTGTGTGTATGTTAATTGTGAGTGTGTGTGTGTGTGTGTGTGTGTGTGTGTGTGTGTGTGTGT
>JAGFZM010000077.1:236231-257290 GCA_017657215.1 Limnothrissa miodon
GTGTGTGTGTGTGTGTGTGTGTGTGTGTGTGTGTGTGTGTGTCTGTGTGTGTGTGTGTGTGAGTGTTTCTCTGTAAGTGGCTGCACAAACGTATGCCTGTGAGTGCGCCTGGCTGCGCTGGGCACATTATGTTCCGTGAGCTCACAGCACTGGAGGGGAGGCGGAGGGAAAGCGAGAGTGAAAAGGAGAGGGAGAGTGGGAGAGGGAGAGAGGGAGGGCTGTGTGGCAAGGAGAGAGGAGTTGAACATTTTGTTCCATAATGGTGCTCTCTGCTCTGATGCTTACTGTGTGTAGAGAAACTAGACTCTGAAGGGAGAAATGTCAGAATATGGCTTTTATTTTATAGATTTCACTTATTTACATTATGGGAAATCTCCAACACCATGGGCAATTTCTTATACATACTGTCTAACACATTTCAGGATGTACCGTACTCAGATTGGAGGCACATTTATTTTTATGGCTAACATGCAAGTGTGATATCTATATTTTCTTTATGTATGTGTGTATGTGTGTTTGTGTGTGTGTGTATGTGTGTGTTTGTTTATGCAATGAAGTGCAATGTTTCAACATGTTGTGTAACTTCCAGCCCTCCCCCTGTATCCCCATATCACTTAACATCATGTACAGTACAGACTCACAGTCACACACACACACAGGCTGGTTATTGGTGGCTCACTTAGTAAAAGTCTTTGGCCTTCACACCTTAAACAAATCTCCCTCACTGCTAGTCATGGCGGGCCAGAGACCACTTCCTGCTCAAGCTGCTTTAAGGGTCATTAAGACCAGGTCCATGACAACGCCTAACCACCACCCCTAACTGGTAGTCGGGACTGGTACCCCTAGGCTGGGCTCTTGGATTGAATATAATGTAACTCTTTGTGACCAGTTCTCTTGTTTGTTTTCTGTAGGTGGAGACCCTAGCTGTTTCCTGTGAGGACGCCATTGTCCAGGAGACTATTGAGGTTGGTTGGATGTTCTCATGGCTGGCAGAAAAGCTGCCCTGTTAATACCGGACTGTTTGTTAATTCTGTTACACTGCATGTAAACCTTTTTATCCCTATCAGGGTGAAAAAGTTATCTTGAGTTGTGATTACTTTAAACATTCATTTTATATACCATATTTTTAGTCTCATGGATCAGAAGTAATTGACATTGTACAAACAGGCCCATTATACCTGGAATGTAGAAATGACCACTGTGAATTATTAGCAGACTTACCTCTACTTTATATTACTAGAATGTTTTACGCATGTGTAGCTATTTAACAATCTGGTATTGTTTAATAAATTCCTGGCATGTTTAAAATATGGTCACAGACTATAGAAGCTGTGGCATGTGAGCTTACCCCTGAAGCACCTGAAGAAATTGCACCTGAACTCATCGTCGAAAAGGCTGTGTCAGAGCCTGTCCCTGAAGTGTTAGCTGAATCTGCACCTGAGCCTGTGGATGAAGCCCAGACCCTTTTAGAAGATGCAGCTGAAGAGGCCCCGGCTGATCTGGAAACGGTAGAGGCCCCAGCTGATGTGGAAACGGTAGAGGCCCCGGCTGCTCTGGAAACAGTAGAAGCCCCGGTTGCTCTGGAAACAGTAGAAGCCTCGGCTGCTCTGGAAACAGTAGAGGCCACTGTTGAGCCTGAGGCTCTTGTGGCTGAAGAAGTGTTGGCTGAAGAAACGACTGAAGCTGTGACGATGGCGCCAGCTGAAGAAGAGGTGACTGCAGAACCTGCTGCTGAAACTGTGAGTGTGCCATCCGAGGTGGAAGAACCAGTTGCAGAGGCTGTGAGCGAAGAACTCGTGGCAGAGACCAGGACGGAAAAGCCAGAGGTGGCGGCCGCTGTGGCTACGGAGCAGCTTCCTGAGGTTACTAAGGCTCTCTTAACTCTCAGGAAATTGAAATAAAAAATCACCTCAACTCTCTTAACAGCACACAGCTGACTTGCTTGCTTCACCTCTCCACTCAGCTGAGCATCTTACACTTCCCGCTTAGGCACCACCTATGTGACAGCACCTTTCTTTTCTTTGGTTGGGTTCGCTGATGCACCTTCCTCCTTCTTGGGCCGCGTCTTTGCATGGGTTGGTTGGGTGGGGGCACTGTACTAAAACCTCACTGTGTGGTTTCAGGGCAAAGGCTTAATCTCTTTTTTTTTTTGCAAAGAGAGCAAAGACCCTCTTCTCTTGCCCTACGCGCACGCCTTTTTTTTTCCGCCTTTTCACCTTTCCCCCCCCCCCCCCCCCCTCTCTCAGGGCTTGCAACTGTTGGTGTGCATGGTTTACTCAGCTGTTCATGATGTTTCCCATTCACACCTGATCATATCTTTAACTGGATGCCATCTCTCCCACATTCCCTGTAGGAGACTCCTGTTGCTCCAGAACCAGAGGTGCCCCTTGATGTGCCCGTTCAGATTCAAGAGGCTGTTGTGGTATGATTTATAAATACCTCCATATATTATAGCGTATTACATGTGGTATGTAGTGTCACAGCATGCCTGATCTGTTGTAGTTTACACTGCTTTTGAACTAGTCTAGCATAGCTAAGTTTGCATAACAGTTCAAATGTTCAATGTCAATTCTTCTGTGTTCAGATCACCCCTGTCGCAGTCCCTGAACCTGAGGCTGTCGCTGCTGAACCTGTTCCTGACACCATAGTGGAGGACTTTGTTGTGACAGAATCGGCTGTTGCAGTGGAGGCTGCCATGTCTGAACCTGCTGACATTAAGGAACCTGTAAGTCGACTAGACAAAGTTGACAAGAACTTTTGTCTGACAGTGTTTGGCGGTGATGTGTGCGCACACCCTTTATTTTGATGTTACGCTTTTCAACTCTACCTTTATCTAGGTTCCTGTTAGCATTAAAGAGACTGTGGTTCTATCGGAGAAGATGGAAGTTGAGCCCATCGCTGAGCCCACTCCTCTGCCAGTAAATGAAGTCATCAAGGTCACTTATTTGTTGTGCAAACAAAAAAGATTAGTTTGATTTGACGTGTTAAATTCAAGACTGACATTCATGACATGTCATTTAATTTCAGGCTAAAGAGGAAATTGTGACAGAAGTGGAAATTGAAACCAAGACGGTAATGATCTTAATTCTGTTAACTTATTGTCAACTTATTTTTTTAAACTTTCACACTTTAAAAATGTTAAGCATTGTTTGTGACATTAAACGTCACTCTTCCCATGCTCAGGTATCGGAGGCCATGAATGGACACATAGCACCAGAGGTGGCCATTGAGAGTTAGACATGATGTGGTGGTGAGTTATGACTTCGCTCATTTCAATCATAAGCCTATCAGTTCATCAGCCATATCTTTAAACACTACAAAGTGTTGATGACATTTGTTCTCTGTGTATTTCAGTGTGCAAAAGGAACTCTGGAAACATCTCCATTCAAAGTGCCTTCCTTTGTGGGCTCTCAAAAATCTATTAGATGTGGAGAGGGATTCAGACAGATGTCATGATTCTCATGTGAATACCGGCTCTCTTTAATTGGCGTCCGTCTCCTGGTGCACATTTGCCGTCATGGCAACGTGCACACAGGGAGCTGTCGTATGGTGACATATCACAATTTATATGTTCATATTTGGACCATTTTTGTATTGAGATGTTTTTTTTTTTTATTTGCCTTATATTTTCCTTTGACCTTTTTTTTTTTTGTAAAAAACTGTTTGGACTGTAAAGCTGCCTCCAGAGGCTCCTGTTTACGATTTCAGATGGTGCCTTTTCCCTTCATTTGAAATGGAATTCATGAGAGGAGCCCTATAGTGTGTGTGTGTATGGATAATGTGCTGTGTGCCACTTGTTAGAACAGCAAGTGCCCTGCATCAGTCATTAATACTGGGGAAAAACTGCACCCATTGGAGCCAGGGCTGGGGAGGTCAGACCCTCAGGCCACACATGTTGTCTACTCCTCCTGCCTTTTGTAAAACAAGTCTATTTGGTACAAGATGGCTGCTGGAAGCCATGGTCCACCACAGACGGTTCTTTTGATCATTAAAAAAAAACAGAACTCACCCTAACTTTTTGTTGTTTTGCTCATTTGTTGCTGGTTTATTTAAGTTTCAAAAGCTCTCCTTCTAAGATAAATATAAAACAGTGTTTTTAGTATTTTATATGAGAGTCTTGGGTTTAAAATCATATTTTATTTCAAGAGGCAAAGCAAAGGTATTAGGTACTGTAGCAAGGAAATGAAATGAAAATCATATTTGAAATGTGATTCAAAGATAAAATTCTTCATGAGAGAACAAGTAGCTGAAAGAACATGCACAAGTGATAGAACTGTACAAACATCTCTGCTACATTACCCAGAGATCATCAAGGGGTCTTAAGGCATTAAAGACCTCACTGCTATGGGTTATATTTACAGCTGAGGTATAGATACAATGAATTAGCAGCATAAATCTGGCAACAGCCTCCAGTACATTGACCTACGTTGACATTCTCGTTATGGTTTAAATGTAATCTTTGTGCCATCATTGTGAAGACAAGTAGATTTACAAGGCAAGTAGGCATAGAGAGAGCTTGTGGAAAGCTTGGACATGAACTACTACTTCACAACTATTCATTTATTTATGAATGGCTGTGTTGTAATGATTTGTGCATAACTAATATGGTTCTGGTAATCTGGTTTGGTAATGGCTTATTATTGATTATATATAGGACATTTAATTGAAGTATCATGTTCAATTTTGTGCAGATGCCAATTGCAAGATGTAAGAATTATAATCATTCAGCACTCCTAGTCTCCACTGTGCTGAGCTCTTGAAGCAAACCCTGTAATGAACACAGAGAGCCTGTTTCCCACCAGACTCTGACTGGTATACCTTACATTAACAGTAAAGCACTGTTGAACCTCCTCACATCACATTTTCAAGCCATTTGCCTGTGGCTTTTCCTGATTAGGCACCTTACCTGAGCATGTGGCAGCTGTCCACAATGCCACTGGGTGCTATGCATGTTTTCAAGCAGCAACTTGCTGCAGTTTGCTCACCCTGCACTACACATTAGTGATTGTACCCACTGTGATGCCTTCTTATTATTGCATTACAAAGCTAGAGGCTGGGAATGAAACACACTCTTTACCCTTTCAAGGAGACACAGGGTTTTACAGCAAATATTTTACAATGCTTAAAAAGGACGATTAAATGTGAATTTGAGACTTAATGAAAAAAAGCTCATCACATTTAGGAGAAGATTCACAAAACACTGCAATATACTCATGCATTTAGGAAGAGCAGTTTTGGGAGAAAAAAAATAATGCTTTCTTGAATATAACCTACTCAAGTTCATAAAGTTTCCACAACGCCTCATAAGTAGAGCGCCCAAAGATCCATGGGTTTTTCATGCCTAAAAATGAAATATGAGGATATTTTGCTTCTTAACATTTATGTATTTAGCTGATGCTTTTATCCAATGTTCCATACAATGAGGACTAACATCAAAACCATATCACAAAGGTTGAACTGAGTTACTCTACCATGTAAAAGCACTAAAGGGCTAGAATGCACTACAGACCTCTCTGGTGATCTGTAATACATCCTGGCTACCTTTAGCACACTAATGTCCCTCTAGTGATGGCAATGAGTAGTGCCATTTAGCCTATCTAACCAGTCCAAACTAAATTTCTACTGGCTTAGTTTATTCCAAGAAAGTTACTTCGCAAAAAGAAGAACCTTTCTGCACTGTTTACTATGACTAGACTTAAAACAAAGAACATTGCTCATACAATATTTTTACTCCATGAATCCTGCACACTTTTACACGAAACCTGCACATTACTTGCACTAATATTTCTTTTGTTTTATTTTTATAAACTTGAATGTTTTAAAACTAAAAGGTTGTAGGTTTTCTAGCCTAACATTGCAGGGTCACTTTAAAGGTGCAATTAGTGATGCTGGGTGATTGATTGCATTTTTGTACAAGTTTCTTAGCAAACACTTCCATCCAGCTCAAATTGAAGTATATTTGAAGGACAAAAAACATGACTGAAATGAAACTCAGCCTTCCACTCAGTGCCTCTTGACAAACTCCAAACCAGAGAGGGTTCAAGCGGAGCCAAGATCTTTGTCCAAACTGTTTGGGGTCAAGTTGCCTTCCGTTTGTCTCCAGTTGTTGGAGACAGACAAGATACCCAATTACTTCATTGTAGTGTTGAAAGAGTTATTATAGTTTCTTAAAAGTAACTCCATTATTTACTGTTTCTACATGTAAATTTAGCTAAAATGTAACCTACTTTAATATTTTTCATATTTTGTGCATTGTTTATAGATTCATAGATAAATGGGTGTGAAATGATTACAGACCTACGATGCATTGTCTGTGCTGGCCATATGCTGCTGAAATGCTGAAGGGACACGTTTGACATTGTGCCAGGTCCCAGGTGGCCTGCGAACAACTTGAGAAAATTGGAAATTTCTGACAAAACGTTTAGAATCTGCAGGATTACTGTTTTGATATGCAGTTTGTCATGATTGAGAATAATTCAGATTAAGTACTTATTGTACTGAGATGGGGACAAAGCTGTCGCATATTATTATTTGTTTTATTAATTGATTTAATGTCAGAACCATTTATCACACTGGTGCAGTGTTGGGAAGCTCTGATCTGAAAATGACTTGTTTTTATATATCTATATATTACTAGAGGGAGCCCTGCATCCAAGAGGTTAAGGCCTATAAGGCATCAACACTATCCTGGAAATCCATGTAACTCTGAAAACATGACAGATGAATTTGGCTTCCACTGGCAAAACCCCACATCTTACAGCTTAATTGCTTGAACATAACCAATTACTAACATTCTTTTCAGATATAACCAATTTCCCTACACCTACAGCTAAGGACAGTAAGACAGTCCACATTCAGCTTGTAATATTATGTGATAATTTTAAATAAAATTGAAACACATTGAAAATGGAGCACTGATCTGAATGACACCATAACTTCATATCTTCCCATAACTACCCAATTTGAATACTTTGGTTGATTTCCCTATGTGCTGTGTTCCTATGTTGCTTTTGTTGTAACCTTACCCTAAGAGGCAAACATTAGTTTAATATCTTGACTTGACTTCCCTTTCCAGAAACAACTTCAGACAATCAGACAATACATACAGCTGGAGTGACATTGATGTTGGCTAGTAGGTAGTAACATCCATTCCACATGGACACCCAGGTTTTCCACACACTTTTATTTTTATTGGTTACAACTGTTACAACTTCTCATAAAAACAAAAACAAGGGACAATACATTTGTTGGAATGATCATATTTTCTTGACTCCCTTTTCCTCCACGGGAGCAGGGGTGAGAGCACTGAGGTGGCAAACAGTCTCCAAGCTAAGCACCTGGTCTCCAGTGCACATACCAAAGAAAGACACACAACGTTTCTGTACGACATTCATTTATACAGAAAAAAGGCACAATTAGTGAAGCAGCACTGTCTGACAGAGCTGAACTCTGCAATCAGACTTGGTCCATTTTACAGATCTGGACTGGAAGGGACTGCAATAGAACATTAATTCTCAATTCTCAAGTTTTTTCTTTAACGTTGACTCTTTAATGCCAGGTTTTATGGATGTTACAAAGCTGTGCGGAGATAAACACGCATAAAAACATTTCACAGACAGACGTTTTTTTTTAAGGTATTAAATCCATAAGTAACACATGCACATGACCAGGGAAACTAGAGGCCCCCTTGGTCACTGTACAACAATCCACTCCACTCCATCATCCTGTGTAGCTGACAGATAGACTTGTTGGGAAGAGCAGCCGCAACGTCGGTTGGCCAGGTCCTCAATCCGAGTCCTCATCGTCCAAATACTCTTCCGCATTGCTTAGAGTGCGCGAGATGGCTGCAGTTCAAAAAAAGATTTGAATGTAATCTCCCACATAATCAACAGAGTAGACAGATGACTGTAGGAATGTTGTGATGTTTATTTGGGGAATGAATGTTCAGGAGAGCTTGTGGATTTGGAGGTAGACGATTGGATGCTAACATGACAGCTTTACAAAAAAACCCTCAAGTACATTTACAGTACGAGCAATATAATTATGAAAGGAATAAAAATATTATATTAAGTGCACACATCCTGGGGTGGGGTCCACTAATTCATGACTGGGATAAATGCAGAAACCAAACCAAAAGAGTATACTTTATTTAGGATACTGCACCACCACCACTCGACTACTTGAATGCCTCATTTAGAAGTGTGGTCAGGAATGGAATGGGAGCTGGACTCACCTGTGCCCTGCTTCCTCTTCAGCAGGGAGGCACACTGAGCATTCGTGGCCATTTCCAGTGCGAGTTTCTTCTCGTTGTTAACAAGGTCTGTCCTGGCATCTGTCCACACAAATTTCATACACACACACACACACACACACACAGATAGATACTGATACCTGATCCTCGTATACAGTAGATAAAGTCACAGGAAAGGAAGTCCAATCTCAAAAACGGACCAGGAAGCATGACACAATGGACTTGACATTTTAACTCCAGCCCATGGTTAAATATCTTCTCTATTTTGTGGCTAGGGTTGTATATATATTGTTGAGTACTGTCCATGTCAAATCAATCAATCAATCAATTAATAAATAATAAATGGGACGAATGAATCTATCTTACTCTTGTTGAGCAGCATCTCCACAATGTCACTGTAGCCCTTCCAAGCGGCTGCGTGTATTGCTGTATCACCCAGCTTATTCTGCAACAGAGAGCAAAGGCAGACCTATTTCAAACCATGGATACTGTATGTTTTACGTGTTATGTTTGTTATGACAAGGGTAAAAATACTATGGGCGCTGATGATGGTCTGACTGTGACCGATAACGTGTTACACTTCACTTGGTAGCACCTTTTTTATGTTACTTTCTATGCATCATAAGTAGTTACTTTGGCATCGGCATTAGTGGTGTGTGAGCTCCTTTTTGATTGAACACTAAGGCTATAGATACTGAAATCTGCACAGATATCCAGAATCTTCAAACACCTGCAAATGTGCATTAATCTCTTAATGCTAAAACAAATTAAATTCGTTGGAGGGCGGTGGACTAACCCTCAACATCTCAAAGTGGAAATGGGTAAATGGGTAAATGACACCTAACTGACTCAGCCAGACATATATTGATAGTGTCACTATTGTACTGTTAGTCACTCTGGTATTACAATAAAGCACAGATAAGGTAGGAAAAACACATATTTTTATAAATCTGAGGGCAGGACAAGACTTTGGTGATGTTTGAAGGTTCCCTCACCTGTTGGTTCAACTCAATGTTAGGCTGGCCCAACAAAATCTCCACCACATCTGCAAAGGAGGAACACACACACACACACACACACACACACACACACACACACAGACACAAGGGTTTAGGTTTTCCATTTCAATTCAGATTTCCTCCAGACCTTATATACAATCCTATGACTATGTTAAGGTTATTGTATATTTCTAAAGAAGGGTGCTACAAATGTTTTAGAATGATGGTACTGTAAGTGGGGAGCATCCCAAACCAAATACTGGTCTGATAGTATTGGAATCAGAATGTAAATCTTATTATGTTCACAGCTATATGCAGGTTATGACTAAGTTAGGCCTGCAGATGCAGGTTAAGACCTCACTAGACCTGACTCAACTTATGTCTTATGTAAGACATGACATGTTTTTAATGTCATTCTGTTCCTGCTGTTCCTGTCGTTCCTGTCATTGGAGAAAATGTGGAACCCTATGTTCTTGGATCGTTTTGGTGCCAGCACTGTTTGCATTTGTCACTTGTATCTGTGGCTTTCTTCTCTAGCAAACCATATTGCCACTAATCATAGTGTGATTCAATGTGTACCACGACGACAGGGATGACCAACGCCGTCTCCTGTAAACCTGGAAGCGTCAGGCAATCTCCTTGTCTAATCAGAGTGACAGGTGCAATATTAAGTGAAACATGCAGTCTCTCACTTGATGGGCAACTATTGATTATTAATAAAAATCATTTGACTTGAGTGTCCTGCACCACTAATGTAACCTAAAAAGAAATTACTATCGGGTTGGTGCTGGTATCCAGATCCACGTCTGGCTTATGGTCGTTTCTTCACCCTTCATTCTTTCATCTCCTACTCCCACTGTCTCATCAACAAAAGCTAGAGAAACCATATATAAGGCTAGTCTAACCTTTTTGGATGTTTAACTTCATAAAGTTTCCATGTAATGTATATGTAGGAATACTTATTCAACACAGTTGTGGTTTGTAAATCAGATGGAAAAAAAAAAAAAAAAAAATTTGGTCTATGTTTTCCTTAGAAATTTTTGTATAGCAAATCAATTGCATAATTGTAAATGTAGAACTCTTTTCTCTTTTCGTAGTTTTTAAAGGATGGATAAGGTCTATTCACTCTTCCCCTCTCAGTACCCTGCAGAACGATTAGTCAGTTGGTCCAGGATGAGACGCTTTGGATTTAAAAACATGCCAGTCCCTTAAAGGCAAGAATCAGCATATGGGCCTAAGTCAATCAGGTTTTTGCATGGCCTAGTTTTAGATCCAAACTCCAAAGCTGCTTTAATTGCAAGACAATTGTGTGGGTAATGGGATCTCCACGTGAACATGCTCATCACGCAGAGCGCTCTGGAGGATGCAGAGGTTGGTCACGCTCCAGTAGTTACAGTGTTGCGGTTAGACAGCGTGTGTGTGTGTGTGGTGCGTGTTTAACCAGGACGCATTATGTGAATGTGCAGCATGCAAGCAGCAGCGTGCCCACAGACTAGCCCAGTTTAATTATCTGACTATTTTAGGATTTATTATTGTATGAAATAAAGCTGCCACTAGGTTCTGTATGCAACACTACAGTAGTGAGTGTACCTCTGTGTCCTCCATGGCATCCCCAGTAGAGGGCAGTGTTTCCTGCCTTGTCCAGTCCATTAATTCCCACCTTGTTCTCCAAACACTCTCTTAGCCAGCTAAGGTTACCTGCAACAAACACACCCACACACACAGCTCCACTCGTCTGCAGGCTCAACACACAGGCACCTGGACACGCGTCTCTGACAGCGCGGCTCTCACCGCTACTCACCGCGTTTAGCTGCCTCATGCATTGGGTTGTCTATGGATTCAGCCTGCTCAGCCACTGGGAACAGGAGAGCGAGAAGAGAGGGACCAATCACTTGGTGTTGTTGAGTACATGGTTTATACAGGCCAAAGCTTAAGAGGTTTATTCTTAAAAAATGAGACACCATGCATGCCCTGTTTTTAAGACTGGTTCTGGACAGGAGTGTGCGTCTTGGGTGCGTGGCTTAACAGCTCTGTGTGTATCATTCATATGAGCCGGTGTTCAAATGTTTAAAATCACACAGAAAATAAACTGCTTTCCGAAAACAAACCCCTCATGTGTTTGCAAAATGACTAGAACATGTAGTCAAAAACGCTTTGGTTAGAAATTGTGTGTGAGAAACTTCCCTTTCATTGAAAAACCTGTGCTTTGCAACATTTAAAACCTGACTAAGTCTTCTGCTTCCCCTTACTCTTAGTCTTGCATGTTTTGGAGTAGTACTCTGGGTCACCGTGCTGGGTCCAATTAATGTACAACTTACACAGGGAATCATACAGTAATATAAAATGGGAGTTTGAAGATTCAAATTTTAAAATAAGTGGCTAGTAGGATTTGTGTGTGGAAACGTTTCTCAGACTAGAAATTCTGATGATTTTGGCTTTAGACCGGTATAGAGCAGTTGCACACTGACTCATGGGTCAAATTTTTTTATCAGTGGTAAAGATATTACTCAGTGTTCTTTGGTTTAGTTTCTATATTACTTTTGTGGAAAAAAAAACCAAACACACCCTGATCCGATGCTGTTCTGGGTCAAAATCTTTCTATGCTAATCCAGATATTAAAGCAAGCAGCGGAGAGTTCACTTACTTGAGTTGTATATTTAGGAACTTTATGTATTATTACTGTTAAGCTGTGTAAATATAAATAAATAAAAAAAATAATAACATGATAACTAATGAGCGTCAAGTATCACTGGAGCACAACTGTTTCATGTCCAGCTGTGAGATCATCATCTTCAGTATGAATAATGTCTGCAATGTATATATGTGTGTGTGTTTGTGTGTGTGTGTGTGTGTGTGTTTAATACATGTACTCACCATAGTTACTGGGTATAAGACCAGTTCTTCCTCGGCACGTTCCCTTCCACCAGTTACTGTCACTCTATCAAGGATAGATTTAAATAGTTCTTTATTTTTAAAACAACTACCCTTGATCAATAATGCAATGGATTATTTGAGTTTTGTCCCACATATACATAGAAATACTACTGTGTGAAATGGCATTTATTACTCTCAGCTGTTTCTGGGTTTAGTAAATAGTGAGGTACTGTAGGAAGTACAAAGTGGGAAAAGACAGTACAATATGTCAGATAAGATTTATGTGTTTCTGGTAGTGTCTGTGCGGGGTGTAACATGTAAAAAGATCAGTAACCTATAGTATGCCAGGTACAAGACGGGGATCAAGGAAGGGAGTGGTGATACTACAAATGTCACATTCTATGATTACTCTGTGTCGCTTTGTAAAGCATTAACTACCTGTGCATTTGAATTAGCTAGCACAGGTATGCACTGTAAAACATGCATGGAATATTGCTAACTTTGGAGATTTACATAACATGGATTGACTGAAAAAAAAAAATCAGGTTTTTGTCTGTAAAAAAGTGCAAATACAAACAGACTCAGAGCTATACGTATAAATTAAACATTCAACGCACCGTGTCTGAAATGTATAATATATCCCCCTCTTCAAAGTACAACTCATCTGGCTGTAAAATAAAATATAAGTTTTAGTCATATGTATCAAAAACAATATTGCTGCTACTTCAGTGCACATGTTGGTACATACAGTAATTACACAATACCAAAAACAGGAAATAAACCAGCAATTCAAAATACTCACTGTTCTGGGATCAAAGGTGAACAGTGCCCTGAACACTTTTACCTGACCTAAAACACATGTCCACACACACATTCAGAGAGACCCACACACACATTCAGAGAGACACACGCACACACAGAGATAAGAAGAGAAAGAGATGTTTTTAGGTCAGTTTTAATACCTCAGTATATGTTTCTAATGAATAAAGCATTATGGATGCTGCCAGTGGGACACTTCAGCACACTAGGCAGGGTACTGTTTCCTGAAAAGGCACACCGTCCCACCAGTGGGACCCTCCCCCCCCCTCTTTTTTAAAGGTAAAGGGGGTTTCAAGTTATAAACTTTTGAATGTCAGTAGGCCCTCTTGTTTACAAAAAGTTCCTATGGGAGTTTACATAGGGGTCCCAAGCAAAACGCATAGACATATCTTTGCAAAAATTATTGTGAAAAGTCATATTTTTGGTTTTTGGTCTATTTTTGCCATCAAATATGTTGTGTAGCAAGCTGAGACATGGAGTTAGGGCCTAGATTTATTGATTTGGGGGTATCATAAGGATGGTACCTTCATATCTTAGTTCATAGACATTTGAAATGAGCGGAAAAAGAACTGAAACAGAAACATACACATTCTTCTATAAAAACTTTAGGGTGTCACCTTTCCAATGGTATGAGGCACATCCCTGAGTCTAAAACTATGTAGGAACTGTCAAGCTTTTAATTTGGGTATGCCGTTTTTTTTTTGAAAAATTGGAAAAATAGGGGCATGCATTAACAGGTAAAGAAAGAAGATTATGAAGAGTCTGTAAAACAGAACAAGGCACTATATAAATAATTATCATTATGTATTATTATGAATTTGGTTTAAAAGCATCAGTTTTATAATAAAAGCTTGAAAATGGTATGAAAGAACTTAGACAAACTTGCCAGCCTGCTTACTAATATATTTGAAAGAGGGAAGTATAAAAAATCTGTGAAGTACTGAAACCAAGGCAAATGACAACCACACCGGGAAGCCACACAGCTGTGTAAGGAGACTACAAAAATATAAAAATAAAAGTAAAAAAATAGGGCAGTTATCATCCTCTTGAAGTGGTAGCCTAACAGCAGAGAGCACAAAACAACAACCACAAAATGGCCACATATGGACTAAATCTAAAAAAGTGCAACTGATACACCACACCTTAAACATAAGAATTTCTAATTGCCTAAGGGAATGTATGTCTCCAAATATGTTAGTTTTGCCCTCAAACTATGCTAAAAAATAGTTTGTTTACTGCTACAGATATAGTAGCTTGCAGAGCTAAAAAAATTCAAAAGATTGCAATCAGAAAATTGTGAATTTACATACAAAATACATCTGAACAAAAACCTTTCTTAACCAAAATGCATCAATTAATTCAGGCATGATATTCGGTATTCCTTCACAAGACTGACAGAGGAATATCTGTGATTGTTTTATTTGCTGGGTGATTCGAAGTGGAAGGGCCCTTAAATTGTGTCAGACTACTACCAGACTACTACCAGACTACTACCTCCTCTGACAGGTGCTGTGGATTCTGATGTGCAACCATCTACCAGATGACGCAGAATTATTTGTTAGTAGAACTGTTAGTAGTTAGTGCCTAAATGGGAATTCTTGACACATTTCAATCTAAATGATGCTGTAGTTGAACATGCATGTTCACTTAATACAAAAATAGCGAAAATCCTTACAGTAAACATTATAAAACATACTGATCCGCACATATTTATACCATCAAAATAAAAGCCAAATATGACCAGATTGCTACATTTGTAATGCTTACTATAGAATAACAAATTATGAATGAGAGAGCACACTGATGAATGAGAGAGCAACAACAACGTTTAGGCTGAATTGTTTGGGAGCTTACCCTCAAATAATAAAAGTTTAACTGGCAACTACTGAATCAAAGTGTGCCTGAGCTCCTCTGTTGTTCAGGTTTAACTAGCTGGTTAACTGTAGTTCAGGTTTTAAGTCAAAATGTATTGCTAGTTTACTTGCACAGTGCACCACATATGTAAGCCCGCGCCATATACTTGAGGCGCTAAATTAACATGGCGTCAGTAAAAAACTAGTTTTATTGCTAGCCATGTTTATATTCCCAGCCTTCAACCTTTCAGAGTTTCTAGTTCATCAATAAGTGTTCATGTAAACAATTCCCATGAACTGAACTGCCTCAGTCAGACACACAGTATATTTTTGGGTGAACCCAGCGAAGCGTATAGGACAGGCTATCATGGACATCTATCACAAACATGAAGGTTTGCATTGCAAAATTCTAAACTACAAACAGACGCAGGCATACTAATTTGTGGTAGGAAAGATAAAGGTGCCCCATACACCTGATAGTCAAAAAAACATACGCAATAGCTTTACTTATGATGATGCAAAAGGTAGGATCATTTTAGGATGACAAATATACTGCATATTGAGGACTGCATGAGTAGGCCCTAATGCACTTTCTGTGCTCCTATCACAGTGGATAGAGCATTAAGGTAGTCTACAGAGGACTACTAGATTTGTTTACCATACAAACAAATACAATGACAGTCCAAAATGGTAACACACACAACATGTCAGATATCATATTATATCATACAGGTAATGTTTCAAAATATATTCAAGGTAATGTAAACACAATACTTCAGAATGCTGTGTGTAACCAAAGCTCTGCTTTATTGCTGTGTGAGTGAGATTGTTGGGTTGGCTAAAAATCCCTGCTTCCATTGCATGAGTGTGTGCTGATGTTAGAACTAGTTCCCCATTTCTTATTTTTGAAGCAGATTCATTTTGGACCAGTCTGCATCAGTCGAGACAATAATGAGCCAGAAAATGTTACATTACACTTGCCAGATCCCAGATTCTTAGCTCAGTGGCAGGACTAAGTGTAACAAAAAACGTTTTTATATTTTTAACTTTTATATGTCATTACTTGTTTTCACAAGGGGTAGCCTAATGAACCATGCCCATAACACTTCAATCTAGAAACATGTGATTCTGGAATGATGCAACCTGCACCTCCAGGAAGGCTACCACATTATCAGGATGCCAACTGGACTTTTAGGACACTAGGACATTGTTAACGTCTCGTTAGAATGTCGTTGTCATTACATTTAACTAATTGCAATCAATATATTTCATTTTTTTTCCGGGAAAGAAAAGGACTATAAAGATACCAGCAAACACAGAACATATGTGCGTATAGAATCATAAACGGGTAATATACAGTTCTGTAATATAGCATTCTGTTTCCACAATGTTGATGCCCTGTCTTCTGCTCTAATCATTATGTCGAGTATGTAACGTTACAAATCGAATTATCATTGGCATAGAGGCGTAAATGATTTGAGAGTGGAAAGAGGGCTGGTATCCTATCGCTGAAGTGGATTAATGTTAATACCTGTGCGCGTGCTCTTAAAATCTGTTGGACATTTAACGTTAATCTAACTTTGAATGATAACCTTTTAAAAAGTAGCCTACACTTAATAGAAATGAAATTACTGCTTCAGTGGAATGGCAGTGCATAGCGCACTTTCAGAGCCTAACGTTAGATCTAACACTTCACAGTGAGTGAGAGGGCAATTCAAGGTTTCATCAGCATGGTTGCAATTGAATTCAAAACCTTAAAAACTTTGCCGAATTTAGCAGCGTGGGTGTAAAGGCAACAATTTGGAATAGGCTACACTTTGCAATGGAACTTTTTATGCATTGATATTTAAGTGCTTTGAGATAAAATGGGGAACTATGTAGCCTAACCTTAGCAGGCTTAATCGACGGACAATACTTACGTTTAAGTAAAGTGTAACAATAGGCTACAATTATTAACCTTGCGCAAACAACAACAAGCAGATTGGATAAACTATATTAAATCTAATCTCATAAAACAAGATAACATGCAATGTAACACAGACCCAGATCCTGACAAATCGGACAGCATGGGTGTGTTCCCTGTGGCCGAACAGGTCCAAACTCAACACTGCACCCAACTTGACGTTAATTTCCCAAAGAGCATACGCACCACCCAACGCAGGTTTGGAGAGCACTTTGGTGTTCTTTACCTACCTGGTTTCGCTGGTTTGGGGGGAGGCTTTGACATGTTAAGGAGCTAAAATGTTCCTACAGTTAAATCAACTTTGGTTTATAGTTGTCAAAATTTCCGTGCTGTACTCGGGATAGACAAAACGAGGAAGTAAAGAGAAAACGAACTTCAGTCCACAAATGCGGAAAACGCGCCGCACGCATGCGCAAGTGTCCTTTCTACCATTGCCCCAGGCCAAACTTCGCAGTTGATGGGAATATCTCAGGATGGTCTATACTTTAAGTTTGGGCATTTTAACCTTTGGAAGTTGAGAGGAACAGCACCGCTCATTGAGCTTTTGTTCAAATATACAGTTTTGCCTGTTCAACGAAGACAAGACACAGTAACACTTGGAATTTTTTTATTTATTTAATATAACCACAAATGTGATATCGGCTTTACCTTGGCCTCCAACTGTCTTCATTAACGTGTCTTCATTTGGTCTAAAATGTAGTGGCGGTGATTGGAACAAGGAAGCGTGTTTTGGCTTCCCGGCATTGGCTTCCCATCCATTTTAGAATTCAGTTTAAAGTTCTTATTTGCCCCAAATGGACAGGGTCTGCTTTTATTGCTGACCTTCTGACATCTCATCTCTATGGAAGCCCATTTGCGCCACATTAAAAATAAAAAAATGTCTGATGTATCTCATTACAGTAGGCCTATCTCATTATTCCGAGATTGTTATCTCATTATTCTGAGATACTTATCTCATTATTCTAAAATAGTCCCCACTCTCTCATTATTCTGAGATACTATCTCAGAATAACGAGATACTATAAGATACTCATTATTCTGAGATACAATCTCAGAATAATAAGATACTATGAGATACTCATTATTCTGACATAGTATCTCATTATTCTGAGATAGTATCTCAGAATAATGAGATAAGTATCTCAGAATAATGAGATACTATGTCAGAATAATGACATAATATCTCAGAATAATGATATTCATCAGACGATTTCTTTTTAATGTGGCACAAATGGACTTCCATAATTCTAAGATAGTATCTCGGAATAATGAGATAATTATCTCAGAATAATGAGATACATGAGACATGATTTTTAAAATGTGGCTTCCATAAATCTAGATTAAAAACTCACCTTTATTCACAGGCTTTCATAGAGCCCTATTTTTTTTCATAAAAATGTAGTTGTTTTGGAGCAGAATTTAACATCTTTGCTCTCGAAAAAGTATGTTACAAACAGTGTTGGGGAGTAACTAGTTACATGTAACAAAATTACGTAATTTAATTACAAAATAAAAGTAACAGTAATAAGTTACAGTTACATTGAAAAACTGTGTAATTGAATTACAGTTACATTAAGGAAATGTTCAGGATTACATTTCAAGTTACATTACCTTCCACAGTGAAACATTTGTTGTCATGTTTGAACTGCATGTCTGCACTTGTGATGATGACTGCAATGTCAGATAGAAGCTCAGTGTTGGCCTTGCCCAGGGGTGGTCAACCAGTCAGAGACCCAAGAGCCACATTTTTACTGTGTTACCGCAAGGGCCACATCATACATGGGCACACATTAATATCACCCCCCTTTCTCTCACCCACACCCACCCACCATGTAAGGCTGAATGATTTGCCTTTACGTTCAACAAAAAACTATAAACTCCCCCATTTCTTTATATATTTTTGGGGGGCTTTTGCCTTTTATTTGGATAGTGATAGTGAAGAGACAGCCAGGAAATGAACGGGAGAGAGAGATGGGGCAGGATCGGCAAAGGACCACAGGTCGGATTCGAATCTGGGTTGCCGGAGTCATGGCACAACGCCTTAGCCCGCTGAGCCATGGCACCTCAAACTCCCCAGTTTCAAACGTCCTGTGTCCTGTGTTGCTTCGCATTTATTCCCTGCCATTTTGACAGCGAAATTAACAAATTTCTGCTTGCTGTCCAGGACTGCAGGTTGGCAACCCCTGGTGTAGCCCATTGCAGAAAGTAAAAATGCGCTAGCAATCACACAAAATAGAAAACTTCTAGTTAATGCACTAAAGTCTAAGGAGTTTGTAGGGATCTTTACAGCAGTCAGTGTTGATTAATACTTAAAGGGTAATCCACGGTTTTAAAAACTGAAATGATTAAAAGCTGACAAAATTCATTCAAAATGTGGGAAAGTAATTAAAAAGTAATCAAATGTAATTAGTTACATTACTTTGTTAAAGTAATTGAAATAGTTACACTACTATTACATTTTAGATAGAGTAACTTGTAACTGTAACACATTACATTTCCAAAGTAACTTTCCCAACACTGGTTACAAATGGTATAAAAAGTATGTTACAAAGATGTGTGTCTTGTCTACTTTCATGTATCACAGATACCTTTTTCCCAATAGAATTCCATGAAATTAAAAAAAAAACCCATATTGCATAATTTAGGTGTTTTTAACAATTCGTCTTTAATTACAGTATATAAAATACATGATTCTATTTACCACAAATTAACATTAAAACCATACTGTATGAAACAGATAATTTAAATTGTAGCCAATTAGAAGTTAACTTCTCTCCAAAGCAACACAAACTCACAATCTGGTGTTCTGGAATCAGACGCTGGTTTAATGACTGTAACCACTGCACTAGCACCATGCCCACATTCTCTTGTGAAAAATGATAGGACAGCACTTCATATCCCAGAATGCATTGCTTTCATCAAGTCTTGGTTGTCCAAACAATTAGGACATTTTGTTTGGAGTACACTCCAGTAAATAATTGAGGGCCAAAGCGTTTCTTGGGATGCTTAGTGTCTATATCCATTGGGAAGTAAAATGTAGGCCTTTCAAATTCTCACTAATAAGTAAGAATTCATTTTTCTAAAATGAAATGAATTAAATTCCACTTCCTCTAATTAAAAATATAATTAAATTAAATTTATTTATTATTACAATTAACATCCAGAAGGGTGGTTTAGCTATTAAATGAAATTGAAATTTGTATGTGTCTTGCAAAGAAGCACTATTGGATCAAACAGTCAGCAAGTAGTTGACGCCAAATAGGTTTACCTATGTACAGACTACATCAATCACAATCATTATCTATCTGTTATTTAGTATCCTAATTATAATAGTTAATCAGAAAAGTAATGACCAAAAAAAAAAAACATAGGTAAAGAGAATAAACTGGGCCACTAGAGGGCAGTCTACAGGTTAGATGTGGCCCACAGATTGCCAATGAAAAAATTCTACCATAAAGGCTATCATCAAAATACTCAAAGTACTCAAAATTTACCTATATGAACTATCCATATGGCTTGTTTGACATGGGTGGGTGTTTAGACCACTGCTCAATCTGTATGTTTCACATTCTTTGTTACAACAAGGAATGATCTTGGATCAACCATGAGAATTATCCTTTTTCTGCATCTTTTGATTTAAACTGAAAAGATGCCTTAGGCTTCAGTAAATGTTTAACATGTGTTATGTGGTAATGCATTATCAAGGAGGGAAGTGTTCGTTAAGGTGCATATTCATTATTTTGGTTGTTAGTGTCTACTTAAAATGGTACAGACTAGCTAATTAGTAGTCACCAGCCTATGTTCATTGTTCCGGACGATTTACTTTGTTATTATGTTTTCCTTAGAAGTAACCAAAAACATCTGTTATTAAACAATACAACAGAAACAGAGTCTCTGCTCTGCTTTTATATGTAGGTTGAAATTTTTATTTAATATATTTAATATTTTAATATTAATTGTCATGGCTAAACCCAAAGCCCTGAACTATCAACGATTCATAAGGTCATAGAATTTATTCACGCTATAGTTATGTGGGCTTGGTGTGGACTCAGGTTTCAGGGGGCATTGGGATTTAATCAGTGTTTAATGCTGAAATACTAGTACACATAAACAACAGTGATATTTTTCAGGGCAATGATAATACACTGAGAAGGTGTAAGACCCTTGGCCTCTTCGTCTTAGCTTAATGGTGCATGGTGAACTCATTGTTGACCATATGAATGCACACACACACACAGAGAGAGAGAGAGAGAAAGAGAGAGAGAGAGAGAGAGAGAGAGAGAGAGAGAGAGAGAGAGAGA